>APFE030949478.1:2423-48794 GCA_000404065.3 Pinus taeda | reverse complement strand
AAGAAGAAGACAAATGCAGAAGGAAAGGTGGAGAAATACAAATCTCGGTTGGTAGCAAAAGGTTATTCCCAGGTGCCGTGAATTGATTTTGGTGATATTTTTTCTCTTGTTGCCAAGGTAACTTCTATTAGATTACTTTTATCTGTTGCTATTGATTTTGATTTTGAGGTAGAACAGATGGATGTGAAGACAACATTTCTTCACGGGGATCTAGAAGAAGAGATCTACATGAAGCAACCTGAAGGTTTTGTAGTGAAGGGTAAGAAAGAACTGATATGCAAGTTAAAGAAGTCTTTGTATGGGTTAAAACAGTCACTAAGAATGTGGTATCATAAATTCGATACATTTATATGGGGACTTGGCTTCACCAGAAGCAAAGAAGATCACTGTGTGTATTTTAAATTAATTGATGACCATGTTATCTATCTAGCCTTATATGTGGATGATATATTGCTGGTTGGAAATTACAAAGAAATTATCTAGAATTTGAAGACCCAATTGTCCTCCAAATTCGACATGAAAGATATTGGTGTTGTAAACTATATTTTGGACATGTAAATTAAAAGAGATCGACCAAAGAGGAAGCTCTGGTTAAACCAGAGGAAGTATGTCGAGACAATACTGCAAAGGTTTAATATGCAGGATAGTAAACCGATGAAGGTTCCTATTCCTGTCGGAGTGAAGTTATCTGCTAAATAGTGTCCCAAGACACAAGAAGAGGAAGAGGACGTGTCTCATGTTCCATATGCAAGTGCAGTGGGTAGCCTAATGTATGCAATGGTCTGTACTAGACCAGACATTGCACATGCAGTGGGAGTATTGAGCAGGTTTATGTCAAAACCAAGGAAGGAGAACTAGACAACAATGAAGCGGGTTTTCAGGTATTTGCATGGTACTAGTGATTATGACTTGTGCTACCAAGGAAGACCAGGATTGGACAGAGTGTTGGATATTTGTGGCTTTGTTGATGCAAACTAGGCTAGAGATCTGGATCAGAGAATAGTTACAAGTGGGTATGTGTTTAACCTATTTGGAGGGGTAGTCAGTTGGATGAGTAAGAAACAATCTGTAGTGGCACTATCAACTACAGAGGCATAATACATGGCAGCTACTCATGCAAGCAAGGAAGAAGTTTGGTTGCAGAGATTGTGTTCAAGTATGGGGTTAGTACAAGGAGCTATATGGATAGACTGTGACAACCAAAGTGCAATTTTCTTGGCAAAGAACCCTGCTTATCATTCAACTTGTTACTCTTAGTCCATGATACATCAAAGAAAAATACAAACTCTTCGAAGTGAACCTTGGTGTAAACACAATGCTTGTGCGCTAACTAGTGTCACCTTCTCTAGTCAATTGTTTTTTGGTTAACCCTTGTCAGCTCAGTCAAGTAGAGTAAGGTGAGGGGGAAAACCTTAATAGGTTCGTTAGAGATATAATAAACTAGTTTTCTTCTAGAAAAACCTTATCTACTCTCAATAAGTCGGGATCCCTCTTTTGCCTCTGAAATGAATAATTGCTATGCACAGTGAAAATGAAAAATGAAAAAATGAAAAGTCAAAAAATTCAAAAGGAATAAGGTGAAAGAAGAGAAAGGCTTCCTGCATAGGGATGTGATGCAAGTAACTTCGTCGGGGTACTGACCATGCTTGCTAGTAGTGGAATCATGTTTGTGTTCCTATGTGACTCCACCAGGGTACTATCCAACCCTACTGGTAGTGGAGCAAAACTAGAGATGAAACTAAGACTCTGACGACTATATTGCTTGTGCACCTATATATCCCTCAACGCCAATAAAAACAACTGTGTTGCCTTGGTTTGGAATGTGTGTCAATCGAAAAAGGCTTCATAGATGCTACATATTACAATCAAGTTAGTGTGAAACTAAGATGAGCTAAGAACTAAACAATACTTCTGGAGGTGTTAAAATCGTTTTTCATGAATAAGGTTTATATAGAGAGCTCTAGTTCTACTAGTGTGATGCCAAGTGTTGTAGCAGCTACAACCACCCTCCGAAACTTTGCCTTAGCTTATTTTGGGGCCTCCCTACCAACCTTACACATCACTTTGTCTTGCTTCGTCAAGTACTCAAGCTTTAGTGTTTTCCTTGCACAAAGGTAGTCTATCAATCACAGTCGATCCATTCGCCTCATAGGCTGCTTACTCAGACTTGGTTCAAATATAGGTTGAGCAACTTCCCCTTCAAAATTGCGCATTCCTGGAGGGAAACCAGCCTTCCCTCCAGGAATTGCGCAATCCTCTCTGACAGCCTGTTGGGCTCCAAGATTGCGCAATCCTTCCAGCCAATCATCCTGGCAGTATTTGCGCAATTTTTCCCATCACAGGCTTTTTAGCCCATGAATTGTGCAAATCTAGGTAGCAGTCAGTTGCTGGGCCCAAAAATTGCACAACCCCCTTGGGCAGTGAGCCCAGTCTATGGTTAGGAATGCGCATTTTTCTCCAACGATCGAGCAGTCTCTTGTATGTGCAATTGAGTTGACCGGTTCCCTCCAGGACCGAGCAAGATAGAATTACATGCATAGGTTTCTTTTCCCAATGAAGCATGCAAAGAAATCCCTTGTCTCATGGATCTATGTTTAGCAGTTGGAGGTTATATGCAAGGAGCAATTCAAAAACCTCTCACCAAGTGTCACTTCCCTTAGATGGGTGGCATGTACGTCACAACCTTGATGTTATCAACACTCATCAACATAATGCTACAGAGTTCATTCCTCACATCAAACTTGTAGCTCTAACATCCCATATCATATCTAGGAGTAGTCGGAGCATTCAACGTAGCTATTTTGGGGTAAACCTGCTTCCCGTGCCTTGTGCTGCATTTCTGTCGCTTTTTGGTTTTTCGCTTGTATGAGTACTTTTTGCTTGATTTATTTGAACACTTGTTTTTGTTTACATGTATACTAGCTTGTCCTAGCTCTGTTTCAGTTTTTGTTGTTATCTCACTACTGTCACATGCATGAAACTGTTTTCCACGAACATTCGCCCAACTGGCGAATTACCTCGCCCACATGAATGTTATCTATTTGCTCAGTCTTCCATTCATGTTTTGCATGCATTGTTTATCACTTCTACTATAACTTAGTGTCACCATGCATTTCATTGACTTACTTGCTTTCAATTGCCCGTCGGCAAGTCAGGTCAACCTTGGCCCGATCTCTGCCTTCACGAAGGCTACAATGTGCAATCTGGAGAAGGAAGGCTGGCCTTCCTCTCTAGATTTGCACATTATGGCCCAACACTAGTCTCTTGGGCTGAATTATGCATTTCTGGAAGTCAGTGGCTACTTGGCCCAAAACTCTACACAAATTTGTCCCTGGGCCAACAGTCTTTCCAAGTTGGAATCGCGCATTGTGCAATCCCAGCAGCCAATTGCCCGATTGGACTATGCATTGTGTATTTCCAACAATCAGTCAATCTCTCAGTAGCCCAGACTATGCCTTGTATAGTCTTGGCAGTCGATCTCTCAATATCCAGACCGAAATTGTGCAGCCTTCATGATCATTCACCCAGGTATGTTGCAAGTCAGTTCTCATGTTCATTTTGGTTTTCGACTGACAGATTGCTCGCTATGAATGTTTCCATGTCTCTAGGTATCATAGGTGTTCATCTACCTCTCAGAAGTACAGGTACAATGGTTTCCAAGGGAGAAGAGATGAAGGCACCATTTAGAGCAGGCTTGGGGATGCAGTTGATCAAGTGTCCATGAGCTTACCTACTCATGAATACATTAAGTTGTTCATGGACGAGGACATCAAGCAGCAACACCACAATGATAAGCATAATGTACAACAATTGAAGGCATCATACTGAATGCAGCGAACACAACAAACGCAACCAATGCAAGAGGAAGGTTTTTGACAACATAGAGGTGGGGCAAAGTTGCAAGATCAAGAAAATCCACTGATAATAAAACAAAATTTGGAGACTCGAGCTATGAAGTCACAATGCGACATGAAGATCGTGCAAAGGTCGAAAATGGAACAAAGAAAGAGTTGCATGTGTTGAAATAGTAACTCGAGAAGAACATGAAGCTCCATAGAGAGTCCAATGAGTTGCTGCAGGAACAAGAACAACAGTGGGTGAAACATGCACTCGCGGATGAAACTATGCCATTACAAGTTAAGGATCTATCCTAGTAGTTGACACAGATAAAACATGGTGAGAAATGTTGTTGATTGCATGCAAGGGATCTAGCAGCATTCATGTCATTGAATGTACAAATGTAATCCAACCCATTCAACACACTCACCAAGGCAAAGACAAGAATCAAGTCCAACTGGGGCTGAACATGTACTTTGGCAAGTTGATGTGCACGACCACCAACACACACTTGAAAATCAACACAGACACTATACATTAGTGTGTTGTCGGTTCAATCATACCCAAGAAGACAATGCGCATGTTAGCAGACGAGTTGGATGAAGGGGCCGAACCAATGCACCCACTGCAATGGAAGCAAGAGTGTACTTTAGCAAGATGTCACCATGAGGTGCATACACATCATCACAGATGGCCAAGCTTAGCATCAACTCACCGCCTTCACCATCATAAGCATGTCAAAAAGTGGGTCTCATCACAGCAAACCGAGTGTCAGTGATGTCTGGCAGGTCTTGCTCAAGCCATGTTGTCTCACATGAGTACATGTGCATTGTAATGTTGAGTCATGTCAAGTGTAAGTCAAGTGTCAACAGTTGGATGTAATAGTCATAGAGTAGGTGACGAGTCATGAGCATAGTTGAACTATCACAAAGGGGAATGTCAAGGGTCACACCACCCTTTGCTATAAATAGTCCCTCATAACTCATTGTATAGGCTTTTGGTCAGCTAAGCTTCTACTAAGACTATATTGAAGAACAATTGGACAATATTGTAATGCGCCTTGGCTTCTCCACTGCATGAAGCTAGTACATCTCTTTGGAGGAGTAGGCAGATGTGGCTATAATGTTCCACTGATGGGGCTAGAAGGTTTACATGGTGTATTGTATGATTGTGACTTACACTTCTTTATATAATAAAATGCAACACATTTTCATGCATATGTTGTTACTGTAGTTGGACTGGTCTGGTTTCCTTAATGATATATATTTTTCAACTTACGTATTTGTCTATGAATTGATTTGTATGAAATTATATGAATCTTGTTGTTAATGTGTTGCATATGTTGTTAATGTTGTCATCATCCATGCCGACTGCTCTGCCAGACACCAAACAGACCTTTCTCTGAATTTTTTTATATCAACTGTCACACTCGCCTTGGATTGATCTATGAGTTTTGTTCATGTTATCTTACCTTGTATGTTGGGACTATCGCATCCGTGTCAAATGTTCTACCCAAAGTTGTGCATGTCCTTTGTCTTGTGTGTTCCTAGCTGAGTTGGGACTGATCCATTTCAACTTGGAACTCACATTCACCTTCTTCTCCCTTTGAAGTGTTGAAACTTCTCATACTCATTCCTTGATTCACTGCATCAGTCACACCCTTGCTACTCACATATTTATCTTACTTTCCTCTATGCGACATTGCGATTAAGGCATTACCTTACGACCCACTACTAGGACTCCTACACCAAATGTTCTGAGGTCTAATTGGGACTTCTTATCGGGGAGATCCCTTGACATTTTGGTGGGTCCAGCACAGTCAGCAAGAGGATAAAGGAAAGTAGACAAAAAATAAATCCTGGGTATGCAAGGTTCCTAAATAAGAGGTCGGATTCGATCTCAACAAGGCTAAAAAAGATTTTATGGAGGAAAAGAAGAACTTCGCTGAGTCTTCTATGTTAGGAAGTCAAGAGAAACTGCCTAGAAATAATGAAGCGTAGGACATGGATCCCTCATTATTGGCTACTTTTCTGAAAACCTGTATGAAGTTGTTGCAAGATAGGAAGGCAGTTGAAGGGCTCTAGGAGATAATTGAAAATTGTATGGGTAAAATCAATATTCCTCCCAAACAATGCTTTGTGTGGAAAGTAGGTAAACATAAGAAGCAGATAGGGTGTGAAATGAGGCTGACTGCGTAGATTGGGGAGTATGAAAGGAATCAATGTTGGAAATAATACTAAGAAGGGGGGGTGAATCAACATTATCAAATCAATAAAACTTTTTCATTTCCATACTTAGATACATATACGCTACTTCAATTAAGGGAACCCACATGTATACGCAACTGTGTCTAATGAAACTAGCGTATATCCAGAATACTTATGATTCAATTAATCCATTAAATGTTAGTGCATCAGAACTTCTTTAACCATATGTATAGTAAGCAGGTGCAGTAAAATAAAACAGATCATCACACACAAGAAGCACACATGAACACCATGATATAAGGTGGAAACCCAATGTGGCTGAAAACCACCTGCTATAAGTCGTCTCTATCTTCTTTTAATAAGAAAATTATTTTACAACAGTTCTGTACTGGTGTAGTCTTATACCAGTACGCAGGCTTCTACCTGCAGAAGGCTACAAACTTCTCTCGTTCTCCAGACTCACTTGGAAGGGAGCTACAACCCCTTTAGCTCTTGTACTAGCTGATCCACTTACTAGTACGTAGGTGCTGGCCTACTGAAATGCTCCAACCTTTACTTGTCTCCAGCTGCTACTGGAAGGGAGATACCACCCCCTTAGCTCTTGTACTAGCTGATGTACTAGTACATAGGTGTTGACCTATAGAAGGCAACAACCTTCTCTTTCTTCCTCTAGGTACCACGTTTCATACATTTTCAGACTAGATACTCTTGAAGCACAACACTATAATCTGAAGGCCATGTTTCATCCAATTTTCATACTGGACCCATCAATATCATTGAAGCACAAAACAATCAATACTAGCATCATCAATTTCTGAATCACTAAAACACTGAAACCTTGTCAACAACACAGTCACCAGAACACAGAGCAGACTACAGAACTCTGCAATAACAATCAAACCCAACTGCAACTTCAAACATCACACTTTATTATGTATACACTACTACAATGAATCAAACCCATGTATATACGCGCTTTCGCCAAAGCCAACACGCGTACAAATCTATACATATTCAATGACTTTGAGGTTGTTTCAGACATCAGTCATACCCTGATCATAACATGTGTACAATAAAACATGCATCAATAATTCAGATCTAGTCTATCCATGATCAAACCATATAAAGATGATTCATTTCAAACCATTTGATCTCGATCTATCCTTAGATCTTGTTCTCCATCAACTGGTGAGATCCCTCATTAGCTTAGATCAAGAAATGCATCATAACCCATATCCTGCATACTGGATCTCATACTACATTAGATATTCAAGTCTTTTTCCATGCACTTGCCTAATGATCTTCTTCTCCTTTTATAGTCTTATGCCTTACTCAATACCATGGTCCAAAACCATAACAAAACAATACCACGAACCCAATACTTGGGTTCAATTCTTTTGGATGCAATACCACGGACCAAAACCATAGGATCAAAAACTATTGGACTAATACCATGAACCAACCATAAGATTTCCCATGAAAGTGCGTGAACTTTTCTCTGCATGAAAGTGCGTGAAATTTTCTCTGCATGAAAGAAACTTTTTAAAGCATGAAAGTGCATGAACTTTTCTCTGCATGAAAGAAACTTTTTCTCTGCATTAAAGTGCATGAACTTTTCTCTGCATGAAAGAAACTTTTTCTCTGCATGAAAGTGCGTGAACTTTTCTCTACATGAAAGAAACTTTTTCTCTGCATGAAAGTGCGTGAACTTTGTTGCACTATAATTTATCATCTAAGATGATTTGCCATCAAGGACAACACTTGTCTCATAATTCCAACAATCTCCCCCTTTGGACTTGATAGAAAAGCTAACTTGTCATACTGAGAACTGTCATCTGATTCCTTTGAGTTGTCCGACATCCCATGCATTCAGTCACATCTGATATCTCTTTTGTAGATTCATCTAGTTATAAATAAGTGAGATGTTCTTCTATGAGAGGGTTTCCATCAAGTACAACACATGCATCATAGTGCCAACAATCTCCCCCTTTGGAGTTGATGGCAACAATACCAAATCACTCCCCCCCTTTGACATCAAGGGCAAAGGGCGGACCAAGATATTCTCTTCCTTTGATAAACATTCTGCTGTGAATACTCCCCCTGAGTGCCTGCTAAAATTTCTGAATGAGCTCCCCCTTTGTATATGCCAAGGTGTACCAATATGTCCATGCTCCCCCTGAGTACATGTTGAGTCTCTGCACTGCTGAAGTGTGTTGTTCATGCTCCCCCTGACTGTAGGCAAGATCTACAAAAATATGTTCTACAAGAAGAACATGACTCTATCATAAATGACCTTCCTATCACCAAAGGCTCATACATACATCCATCTCTCAACCAAGTGAGGATATACAAATATTGACTCATCTACCCAACCAAGTGGGCTTACACCAGAAGTTTACTCATGATAAACAAGTACATTACATCATTCATCCTAGGCATAGTGGGGAAACCAAAATAGGCCGTTACATGACCTTGATAACAAAATACATATATGACATAGAGAAAAAATATCTAGAGCAAGACTATGAAAGTCATCAATAACTAATATCAGCAACATCTATCAATCACTATTCAGATCAGCAACCATGTTCTCCTTCTGCATTTGTTCCACTTCAAATCAACAATAGCGGAGTACTTGAACCAAAAGCTTCTAAGATAACGCCAACAATGCATTATCAGAAGTTTATCTTCTCCCCCTGAACATGTTTCAGATGGTCTCTGTCAGACCCATATCAAACTTCCTTCAACCAGAGTCTGTCCCCACTAATTTCCTTCAAAAACACCATATACGCGACTACATCCACATAACCCTGTGTATATACATGGATTTTCTTCATAAAACTCACGTACAACCATTTCCAGATCAGCAACCTGTAAATGTCCTATAGCAAGGTATGTCTGCATATAGATATCAACTCATCCTCTTGAAAGACATCATAGCCATCTCATCAACATCAAGATCTGCATGATCTTATATATCATCAATGTATCATCATTTGGGGACATCTGTATCAATCAACATATGTAAGTATCAATCTGTCATTTTATCATCATCATGTCTCCAACAATGCAATTTTGAGTAATCATTCATGTATCTAGCATACTGTATATAGTACTATATATCTTTAGCCCAAGATCATCAACTGTAGCAATCCTCATTCACATGAGAGCCAAGAACTATAGGAGACTTGCATCAACTATATTATATGATCTTTATGCATATGAGGACAGCAACATATGATAGACTCATCATCAAGTAATGAAGATGTGTATACAAGCTTTGTACTTCTCCTTATCCTTATGAAGATCACCATGTAAGCACCATATATGCATTATCAGAGAATCAACCACAAATTTGATATGAACATGAACTATGTAACCCCAAGAAACATATGAGATTTTGTCAAGGACAAATCATAACCATAGCAAGATATATCACTTATCCATATAAGCATCACCACCAAGGACTACTAACCATAATGCCAACAATGCATCATTAAAAGCATATGCTCCCCTTGAACCCGTGCCATCTGTTCACTGTCAGATCTAATCATACATGTATCAAAAATAAGCATCAAGACTTCATCATCATCAAGTTAGGATAAAAAATACTTCTAAACTTCTTAGGAGTATCAAGACATTTCCACACATTATTAGCAGATTCTAACAATTATCAAATAGAGAAAATGGACTGCATCCTATCAAACCCTTTTCCTGAGCCCTATCCCTACTTCTTTTCCTCAGAATGACATATACATGAGTGTGCAGTGGCCTACTCGCGTATATACGCGACTTCTATTTATGGAACTTCAGAACACTGCAGTTTTATATTTTCATCTCTCCTTGAGTCTATTATGTTTGTGTTGTGTTGTGTCTAAGTATATTGTGTTGTGCCACATCTTTCTGATTGTACTTCCTTCTTCTTCCATATCTTCAACCGTGATGTATTTTTCTCCTTTTATTATGGTGCCCATACTTTATTCCTGCATTCCTTTGCTATATGTCCAAGTTTGTTACATGCATAACACCTTACATGTTTCATATTCCTTATGTAGCAATCAACAGCTTTGTGACCAAACATATTGCAAGAAAAACAATATCCCTGAAAGTAATGTGATGATCTTTTTGTGTGATGATCTTGAACCATTCTTCTTCTACATCTGGCTACAACATGTCCAAGATTATGACATACATAACATTCAACATTATTCATTGGAGGAGTAAAAGATTTTCTTTGAAGTGTTTCTTTCCTTGGCTGTTGATGAGGTTTTCCTCTCATCTCTTTGTTGAGCATTTCAAATTTCTGATTAGACTTCCTTGCCTTTCCTTGTGAGCTAGATTCACCTTCAGCAGATTCATAAAAACCAAGGCCAATTTTGATAGCAGGAGACCTTTGACTACTAAGAATATCATCCAAAATTTTAGTATTGTCTTGAAATCGTAAGATCTTATCCTTTTCTTCTAATTTATCATTTAGAATATTTACCTCAATCTGAAGATGCTCTTCCTATTCACGATACTACTTCTTTATGTTCTCCTCAGCTTTCCTTCTTCCAACTGATGTCTTAATTCAAGAACTTCATTCTCTTGTTTTTCAATAGCTTGGAGTAGTCCTTTATTTTGCTTCTTTGATTCTTCAATATCTTCCTTTAGCGAGCGGATCGTAGCTTCAAGTCTTTCATGATAACTGGATCTATCTCTAAGTTCCTTGATGATTATGCTCCTTTCATTGACTTCATTTCTTAATGATGTCACTTCATCCTGCAACTTTGCACATTTTTCCTTGAATAACTTCCTTAGCTTATTTCCCTCCTCTAGTTGAGCTTTTAGTTTGGTAGATTCTTCTTTGAAGGCACATTCCTTCTTGCTCAACACATCTTGTTGATCTCTAATTTTGTCTGTAAGCCTTTTAAATTCTGCCTCTATTTGATATCTTTCTTGTTTACCCATAAGCGCAAATTCAGTTGTTTCGCTATCACTTTCATCATCTTTAAGAGGATAAATAGATGTATCACTAGAGGATAACAAATTCATACCTGATAGATCTTGTCCATCTTCATTCTGAAGTGATTCTGAATCTGATGTGCTTCTTCCACATATTCCACAATTCATACACCCACTGTCATAGTTCTTCTGAGATGTCTTCTTCTTCTTAGGTGCTTTCTTCTTAAGCTTCTTTCCCATAGTTCCACGGATCTCCTTCAACCGATCAAGCTTCTACCGAAGGACCTGCTCTGATACCAATTGTTGGAAATAATACTGAGAGGGGGGGGGGGTGAATCAGTCTTATCAAATCAATAAAACTTTTTCATTTCCATACTTAGATACATATACGCTACTTCAATTAAGGGAACCTGTGTGTATACGCAACTGTGTCTAATGAAACTAGCGTATATCCAGAATACTTATGATTCAATTAATCCATTAAATGTTAGTGCATCAGAACTTCTTTAACCATATGTATAGTAAGAAGGTGCAGTAAAACAAAACAGATCATCACACACAAGAAGCACACATGAACACCATGATATAAGGTGGAAACCCAATGTGTATGAAAACCACCTACTGCAAGTCATCTCTATCTTCTCTTAATAAGAAACTTCTTTTACAATAGTTCTGTACTAGTGTAGTCTTATGCTAGTACGCAGGCTTCTACCTGCAGAAGGCTACAACCTTCTCTCGTTCTCCAGACTCTCTTGGAAGGGAGCTACAACCCCCTTAGCTCTTGTACTAGCCGATCCACTTACTAGTACGTAGGTTCTGGCCTACTGAAATGCTCCAACCTTTACTCGTTCTCCAGTTGCTACTAGAAGGGAGCTGCCACCCCCTTAGCTCTTGTACTAGCCGGTGTACTAGTAAGTAGGTGCCAACCTACAGAAGGAAACAACCTTCTCTTTCTTCCTCTAGGTACCACGTTTCATACATTTTCAGACTGGATACTCTTGAAGCACAACACTATAATCTGAAGGCTATGTTTCATCAAATTTTCATACTGGACCCATCAATATCATTGAAGCACAAAACAATCAATACTAGCATCATCAATTTCGGATTCACTGAAACATTGAAACCCTATCAACAACACAATCACCAGAACATAGAGAAAACTACAAAACTCTGCATTAACAATCAAACCTAACTGCAACTTCAAACATCATACTTTATTATGTATACGCTACTACAATTGAATCAAACCCGCGTATATACGCACTTTCGCCAAAGCCAACCCGCATACAGATCTATACATATTCAATGACTTTGAGGCTGTTTCAGACATCAACCATACCCAGATCATAACATGTGTATAATAAAACATGCATCAATAATTCAGATCTAGTCTATTCATGATCAAACCATATAAAGATGATTCATTTCAAACCATTTGATCCCGATCTATCCTTAGATCTTGTTCTGCATCAACCAGTGAGATCCCCCCTTAGCTTAGATCAAGCAATGCATCATAACCCATATCCTGCATATTGGATCTCATACTACATCAGATATTCAAGTCTTTTTCCATGCACTTGCCTAATGATCTTCTTCTCCTCTTATAGTCTTAGGCCTTACTCAATACCATGGTCCAAAACCATAACAAAACAATACCACGGACCCAATACTTGGGTTCAATTCTTTTGGATGCAATACCACGAACCAAAACCATAGGATCAAAAACTGTTGGACTAATACCATGAACCAACCATAATATTTCCCATGAAAGTGCGTGAACTTTTCTCTGCATGAAAGTGCGTGAACATTTCTCTGCATGAAAGTGCGTGAAATTTTCTCTACATAAAAGTGCGTGAAATTTTCTCTACATGAAAGAAACTTTTTCTCTGCATGAAAGTGTGTGGACTTTTCTCTGCATGAAAGAAACTTTTTCTCTGCATGAAAGTGCGTGAACTTTTCTGCACTATAATTTATCATCTGAGATGATTTTCCATCAAGGACAACACTTGTCTCATAATGCCAACAATCAAGTCATCCTGGATCTAGGACCTGAGGCTAATGTGCTGCTGAAACAAACGTGGGAAAGGTTGGGGATACCTATGCTACAGTGGTCTCTTATATAGCTATGCATGTCCAATCAACAAAAGGTCATTCCTATGCGGTGCCTGTATTGGTAACAATAGATATTAATGGAGCAAGCACTCTGGTCGACTTTCAAGTAATTGAAATAGTGGATGACAACAATCCTTACCCTACGCTATTAGGAATGGATTGGGCCTTCGAAATGGATGCGGTAATTAATCTAAAGAAGAGAAGGATGACATTTGAGAGGAAGGTGTTGCAAGTTATTGTACCAGTGGATCCTGTTGAAGGAGCGCACTAAATTAAACCAGTTCGTAACTATGAAGAGGATGACAATTTGGACCAAATATACAATATTATTGCGCGTGATGAAAATTAGATCAATCCCACTGTAGGCAAACGGATCACGTGGGATAGAGATATTTCATGTACGTTAGATTCAAATGTTAAAGAACTTGATCACTAGCATAATAGGTCGCATGAATTTTATGTTGCAATATGATGACAAAATGGCTTCAATACGTATCCACAGAGGTAAGAAATCTTCCTCATTATGATGGCTTAGGTGATGTTAGTTTATTTTTGGATAAGTTTGAAAGGGAGGTACCAAAAGAGCATTGATTCCAAGCACTTGATCTAGCACTGCATGCTACACTTGCCCGTTGGTGGGGTACACACAAGGGTAGCTTCACTAACTAGAAAGAATACAAGCAAATGATAAAGCTGAGGTTTGGGTACACTAATACCCATATGACAGAAAAATAAACCGAAAAGGATGATCCACGTGAGAAATTAGTGCGGTGGAATAAAGCTTGGGGAGAAGAGCCTCAACCAAAATGGGTACATATCTTTTGTCACACCCTAGATACTATTCTGATAAATTGGTATTTGGACATGGAGCTACTCCATGGGATGGCTGAGTGGGATATCCTAAGGGAAAATTTCTTGTTAACTTTCAGTTTTGAGGATGGATTTGCATGCATTGATGAATCACTCCAAGAAATCAAGGCCATAATCTTCAGGACCCTTGAGGATCCGGTAGAATGGGTTCAACCAAACCGGAATACACAACTGTGCCATGCACTGGAATGTACATCGTGAGTATAGAAGAAGAAGAAGAGGATCCACAAAATATCAACATTCAAGAGACCAAGGGACAGCGCGAGGTTGAAGGCCCCAAAGCAGCGAACCCTAATATAATAGAACTTCTGAAGACTAGGCAAGTAAACATTGGATCCAACACGTAGCCTAAGTTTGTAAAGGTATGTGATTATTGGGATGAAGATACAATTTTTAAAGTTTTGGAGCTACTACACGAATATAAAGACTTGTTTCCTACCAAGTTATCAAATCTGAAGGGAATAGTAGGGGATCTGGGTGTAATAAAGATCACTCTAAAGCCCGATGTGAAGCTCGTGAAACAGATACCCTACTGTCTAAATCCCAAGTTTAAGGAGAAGGTGCGCAAAGAGCTGGACAAAAAACTGGAGGCTAGAATCATTGAGTTAGTGGAAGAGTATGATTAGGTAAGCCCTATGGTTGTTCAAGAAAAGAAGTAAGAAGGTGAAATTAAGATATGCATAGATTTGACAAAGCTCAATGATGTGTGCGTTCATGACCCATTTCCAACGTTGTTTATAGATGAATTTTTGGAGAATGTTGGAGGGAAGGAAGCCTATTTAATCACTGATGGGTTCTTGGGGTACCGTTAGATTAAGATTGCACAGGAGGATCACAATAATTCCACCTTCGTGAAGGGTTTGGGATGCTTCTCGTACAAAGTAATGCCATTTCGAATGAAGAATGCACCTATGATCTTCTCAAGGGTCATAATTGAAGCTTTTAAGGAGTTCATCCATAAACTCATAGAAGTTTATTTCGATGACTAGACTATGTTTGGGTTGGTAAAGTTCCACTTTGCAATTTTGTGCCTTATGTTGGATACTTGTTGCAGATATGAGATTGCCATGAATTTGAAGAAATTTGTCTTTTGTTTGCCTTATGGGATATTTCTAGGTCATGTGGTATGGAAGTAGGGAGTAGTGGTCGACTCTGCAAAGATAGTTGTTATTGTCAATTTAGAGGCTCCCAAGAATGTAAAGTAGTTGCGCGCAACCCTAGGCCACACCAGATACTATAGAAAGTTTATCAAATATTAGGCGCAGATAACTGTGCTAATGGAGAAATTACTGAAAAAGAATGCAGCTTTCTGTTGGGATGAGGAGTGTCAGCACAGTCTTGATGTTTTAAAGGAAAAGATGGTGGTTGTGCCCATTTTGGTATTCCCAGACTGGAAGAAAGATTTTCATGTTCATGTGGATGCCTCCTGTATTGCATTCGGTGTGGTATTGACCCAGCTAGGTGAAGGCAAGATTGGTCATCATATAGCCTTCATGAGCAAGAAACTATCAAAGGCAGAGAACAAATACTCAAATATAGAGCGTGAAGGGTTGGCTATGGTATACGCACTACAAAATTTTCGACATTACATTTTAGGTGCACATTTCAAAATGTACACAGATGACTCCGCCCTCAAGTACCACGCCAACATGCCTACCTTGGGGGGGGAGATGCATAGTTGGTTATTTCTCTTTCAGGAAATGATTTTGAGGTGATTGTGAAGCCAGATCAATTGAATGCGGGACCAGTTCATCTATACATAATTGAGACAGGAGAAAAACCCACTAGTTTGGAAGAAGCATTGTCAGATGTGCAACTCTTTGTTGTATGTGTAGCAGACAATCACTTTGCTAACATAATCTAGTTTTTAACAACTGGTACAGCCCCAAAGGGATATTGTACATAGCAGAAAAAGTTGTTGGTGGTATGTGTGGCTGATTTTTCTGTAATCATAGGACACTTGTATAAGATGGGCTCCGATGAAATACTACGTCTGTATGTTTTGGAATTTTAATGGTATCACATCCTCATCAAAGCACATGGAGGATTGGCAGGAGGACACTATGCAGGCAAAGCAACCGTGCAGAAGATTCTGCGCATAGGATTGTGGTGGTCGAAGATGCATAAGGACTCTAAAGCATATTGTAGGGCATGTAATTCTTGTCAACAGATTGGGAAGTCATAGCAGAGGGACGAATTTCCCTTAAAAACACAAATTGTGTTGTAGGTGTTTGATAAATGGGCGATTGACTTTGTGGGTCTGATACAACCACCAAGGAAAAAGATGGCACACATTACTTTATTACTACGACTGAGTATTTGATGAGATTGGTAGAAGCACAAACAATCAAAGACTATAGCATTGTTACAACCACAAAGTTCCTTTTCGAGTTTTTCTTGACTCAGTTTGGGTGTCCTAAGTTATTTATGAATGATAGGGGTATGCATTTTTTAAATGAAATAATTTTCACAATGCTTGAAGAATTCCAGGTTTATCATCAGAAGAGTATGCCCTATCATCCTCAAGCTAACAATATGGTTGAAGCATTCAATAAGATTCTGGAAAGCGTGTTGACGAAGGTCTGCAACGTGAAATGAAACAATTGGGATCTATGCATACCAGCAGTCCTATGGCCATATAGGACGACGTGTAAAACGTTGATAGGCCAAACTCTGTTCAAATTGGTCTATGGGATAGAAGTTGTGATGACCATGGATTATATTGTGCTAAGTCTACAGATTAAAACATTGACTAATATGGAGGATTGTGAGACTATGGAGGAACACCTCACACAATTGCTAGAATTAGAATTAGACCGATGTTTAGCAGGATTTCACCAACAAGTGAAAAAGGAGTGTGAGAAGGCCTGACATGATTGACATATTAAACCATGCACCTTCCAGCTCACGAAGCTGAATGGGGAATTGTTTCCATGACGATTCAATGGCATTTGATTGAAGTTGTATAAAGGGGATCCTGCCCCTGTATAATGACTACATGATGGCGAGATAGTATTAGTACTCTAGGCAACTGCAAGGAAGTATGGAACTATAAACTACACTAACCAAGAAGTAGAAAAATGAAGTAAGGGGGTTGCGTGATGGAAATAAGAAGTTTTCCAGGTGGAACTGTGCCAGGAGGGCTATGCCATGTAGGTTGGTGTCGCGCAACAGGGTCAAAAAATAGTCTTTGGGTGCACTGTAGATGATCAGATGACAAAATTTCCATTAGAAGGAGTGGGTAGGCTGTATTTATGGCGAAAATATTTATAAATCTACCAACAAAGATGAATTTATGGTATAAATTTGGAGGGAATGGTCAGATTTGAATTTAAAATAACCTATACATCTGGAATGTTGCCTTGCCTTAGAAAATGTTTCTGTATGAAAATCACTTGTAAGATTTCACGACTTGTGTTGTGCCATGAGCTACAGCCTATGAATGTCTCTTCTTGGGAAGAAATTTTCTCACACCCAGGGTTAGCTAATGTGTTCGAAAAATTTCGTAAGGCCTTCTTGGATAGAATGGCGAAAACAAGCCACGAAGAAGCCTCAAGTTCTGAAGCTATGGCCCCTAAAGTCGTGCCGACAATGGAAGAAATACCCTTTATACATACGACACCAAGGTCACCTAGGCCTAATCCAACTACTGTCAAGAAGAAACAAAATAAACTACAACCAATTCCAGTGAGACAGCCACTAAGGAAAAACCCCGTTGAGACTCATCAAAAGGGGAAAATGGACAAGTCAAAACAGTCGCATGAACCCATTGATCTTGATGAAGAAGAGCTTCACGGAGGCATTGAAGACTTGGATGTCGAAGAGGGTGAGCCTATCTATTGGCTCCTGAAGTATATCCCACAGTGAAAAGGAAAAGCAAAGGTACCGAAAGATCCATATACCACCAAGTTTATGGTTTGTACACCACTGATGTCGAAGAAGGTAGTGTTTGAAGGCACACTATTAGAGCACATTCCCTCGCTCAAGTTGGAAGATTGGGATTTGGCAGACCATGAAAAATTCCCACATCTTACGCTGAATAAGTATTTGGAAAATATTTATTATGAAGAGACCAGAGTAACGTGCCTAGAGCCAATGAAATGGGTCGCAGGGATTGAGAAGGTAGGATTGTTGAACATTCTGTGGGTGCAGCATTTCAGAAGAACAATCATTAGCCCAGTATGTGTTCGAAAATTTCTCACCTTGGTACATGATGGGTGTCTCTGGTTGGGAGAACCCATCCCCATTACAGATATGTTAATCCACTACATCACGATGTTTCCATACCAAGGGGTGGATCCAGCTGAGACATTTGGAGGAAAAACCAAATACAAGCAACTTGCAGACCAAATGAAGAGCAAGTTCGGCTTAGTGAAAAAGTCGCATGGATATGCCATCTGTTCTAATACAAATAAGGCGGTGCACTTTTCCATGCAGATCTTGGCCTATAAGATCATGAGGAAATGGCACGTGGATGAGGTTTTGGCGTCGGTAATTTCACTTATGCACAATGTGCTAAGGGTGTGCAATACAACTAGGCACAATACCTCTATAAGGAATTTTTACTAAATTATCGAAGACAGTAAATTCCCTCCACAGGAATCTGACTTACTAGAAGCCGATAAGTTTTCTTCGCTATGGGCGATAAAGGACCCTATGACAGTCATGGAGACAAAAATGTTTTGGGTACTCGTAGAGATGGATCTCCACACAGTGATCAACCAAAGGCTGCAGCTATCATCAACTCTCTATGAAAAATTGGAGGCGTATGCTGAGTTCAAGACAGATTTTCATAGTGTTTCTATCCATGCATGATGGGATCCCAAGTAGGAATGGTATAGGTTTCCTTATATGGTGACTGAGGCAGTTGTACAAGAGATCATTGGTAAATGGCCAGGGGACTGGTTGGTTCCATCCGATTGAGGCACGAGAATGAGAAAGGCCAGAGAAAGTATTGTAGCAAAAAAATAGAAGGAAGCAGAGTTGGCTGTCGCTCAGGAGAAAGTTGCACAACAGAAGGAAGTTGCTACTAAGGAAGTTGCTGCCAAGGCAGTTGCTACTACGACAGTTGCTGAGAAAGAGTATGTTGCTAAGGAGACCTTTATCGATGTTGATGAGTCTGATGTGAAGGAGGTGGGGGGCAAGCAGCAAGGCACTCCCTTTAGAGTAATGAAGTGCATCAAGGAGACAAGTTCCAAACCTAGAAAGAAGCAGAAATCTGACAGGCATGCACATGTTGATCCAATGGTCATCAATGAGGTAGACTTGAATGAAATCAAGGATAAGGTCTGCAATACCACAACAAAACTATGGATGCAATTCAAACAACAATAAGAACAGGCATTGGGGAATATGCAGAAGGATCTATGTGACTTGCAGATTTAGACGGGACGGCTGCAAGACAGTGTTTTCATCCCTGCAAGACAATGTTTTCCAGGTGAGCAGGATTCAAGTGGGCCTGCATAAAGTGAGTGAGACGGTGTTGGATTTTGATTGTAATTTGGATCTTAGAGTCATTCCATTATTGGAGGAGTCCCTGCACACACAGTCCAAGGAAGTGAACACTCAGTTCTCACAACTCAAGGACATGGGGGTTAATCTCACGACACTTCCTATTTAGACCCTCCATGAATTACGTCAAGGAGTATCCAACGAGCTCAGGGTCAAGGAGCACCGTGTGCTACTAGTGACAAGTGAAGTAAAGACAAACGATCAATAGATCTTCACATAGAAGGTGCAGGCATTGCAGGAGAAAGAAGTACTAGCCATGTGCAGACAGAATTTGGAAGCATCTATTGCATAGGCCTATAATACGTTGTTGAAGCTTAACATTTCTGCAGAGGTAGAATCAACATAGAAAATCCAGAATTTAGTTGCAGCGGTCAGGGCATTGAAGGATGAAATCGGGCGGGTATAACTTTAACTTTAGCTACAGATCTTAGAGTTGCAGTTGAAGTTGTAGCTGACCACTCTGCCAGAAGTTCGAGAATAGTGTGGAGTAGAAATTAAAGAGGGACTGACCACTTCAAACACAATAGTCAAGGACTACACAGATCTCTTTGAGAAATCTATGGAACTTTGGACATCTCTGCAGGAGGACCCACACTGTAGAATATTGGTACAAATATAAGGGAGAAGTAGAAAAATTTTGACAAAATCAGGTCGATTGTGCACACTTTGGTACCATTCCAATGCTTCGCTCGGCTACAGGAAGGACAACAGCTACAGATAGAGAATGAATATCTACATTGTAAAGAGGCAAACTTAGGGTTCAGGACACAACCATGGATAGAGGAAGCAAGACAGCTCAATTAAGTTGATGACCATCTAGCAGACGCAAAGGACGGTGGGCCTCATGGTGGAAGGCCCTACTATAGAGAAGTTGGTTGAAAAAGTACAACAGGCCACAGTGCAGGGTACTACTGAATTGCAGGCGCTGAAGATGGAGTTCAACAAACTCCAAGACAAGATTACCGTGCCACTCAAATGACTCGAGGGCAAGTCACCCAATTTGTTTTGGGGGCCTATTGGGATAGGGTCCCTAGAGTCAAGTTTGGTCAATTTTTGGATAAATTTTAATACATTTTTGAAAGAATGTAAAGTCTTTGTGAAATGTGGAAGTAGAGTGCAAAGGTAGTATGAGTCAAAGGGGCTTTAGTCCCTTAGGTGGGTAAGTGATAGAGAGTTTGATACCTGCACATGGTCCGTGAACCATGGTATTTTAAGTGAAATTCTATATATAGATGAGTCATATCGAGTCTAAAAACTGTAACTTTTGATAAGAGTCTTTGTAAGGACAAGGAGCTAAGACAGGGAAGGTTTGTTTCCTATACTTAGGCGAAAGGGGAAGGCTCCTACAACTAAGTGTGCGGGCCCCTTCAACTGAGTGCACAAGGAAAATAAGTCTATACTGAATTGATTATACTTAATAAAGATAGTTTTGAGCCAATTCTGATGCATCTGTGTCTTGTTTCTTACTTCTGCAAGTTTCTGTATTTTTTCTCTGTGTTATGATTTATATGAATTAATGGTTGTTTGTTGCACCAAAATAGTAGATCTATAATATTTATGCATGTTAAGAATAACTAAGAACATTCGCAAAGATCTGGAAGTTGTTAAGTGCATTTACAGTAATTGTTTGTTCAGAAGGGGTAAGGGTGCGCGAAAGTATGTCTAAGCCATAAGGACTACAGGAATCTATCACATAGGTCTATGGATGCAAAAACCTAGTTTTGTCATCCCCCAATACTGCTTCGGGTGAGACTACAGCCTGCGCTACACAGGTTGTTGTTAAAAGGGCCAACAGTTAGGGTTTTTTTGGTTGGCGTGGATAACACTGAACCTGGGTCAGTCTCCATCAAGCTAACACAAAGATAGAAACACATCTTAGAGGTGTTCAAAAGGCATTAAATAGACCTCACGCTCAGTATAAAAGACCTTTTCAACCCCCGATTTTACAAACACCCAACCCTGATCAACAAATTCAACCATTGTTGATGATTGATGATCAAGAACTCGAAGAAACTAGACCATTAGTTGCTAATGACATAAATTATTTCAATGACCAATCACAACAAAATTTTATAATTCCAATTTCCCATGATCAAGCTTTAATTCAAAACCAGGAAACTACACAAGTTTCTAAATATCAAGCCTTCTCAGAGTTTCTAATAGCTGAATTAAATAGAAGGTATGACTTAAGGCCTAGACCAAGGCCTAATAGGGGATCCGGATTTATGCAGGAATGCAATAAAGTACAAAAATAAACATAAATATAAAGATGCAGCAAAAAGAATACTTCATTGCATTAATGTAAAATATTGAAATAAGCTTTACAAATATAATGGAAATGAGACTAGCTAGGGCGATGGTAGCTTATCTCTAAGGAGAGATGTGATGGCTCCATGCCTCTGAATTGTCTTACAATGAGGCTTGAAGGCCTATTTATTGTTGAGAAACAATGGAAAACCCTAAACATCCAAAAACCTAACCCTAGGAGATGAAGCACTAAACTATGGGCCCCATTTGGGTAAATTGGTACATCAACTTCCCAAGGTCATAACTTTGGCATACGATCTTCACAATACCTCATTAGAAATATCTATTCGAGGACTACAACTTTTGAGATAGCAACATTGGTCCATGGACCCATGTTGCTCCTAGGTTTCCCAAAAAACGTCGTTTAGGCCCTCAAAACGGCTCCAGAAGTTCAGGACCTGAAAAAATGCTAAAAATAGTAAATTGTGCTACAAAAAAGGAAACTGAAAAACTGAAAGAGATGGTTGTGGGGGTCCAAGTGGGATAGGTGGGTGGCCACCAAAATCCACCTGGATCATTCCTCCCCCCTTAGGAAGAAATGGTCCCCTTTGCATTGAGTTCCTCCATCAAATGAGGAAACTTCCGCTGAACTTGGTCCCTAGTGTGTTGTTCTGCAATCTCCGATGTGTCCAATAATGGTGGGAAGCATGGCGTGGGTGGTCCACATTGAACACTCGGTGCAAGGAAAGGAATGGGAGAATGTTATGCTCCAAATAATTGTTTCCCACAACCTTGGTAATGGTGTATGGACCATAGCAGGGTGGTTTAAGCTTCTGATGGGCTCTTGTAAGGCATTCTTTCTACAAATGCAGCTAGACTTTGTTACCCATTTGAAACTTTTGTGGTTCCTGATGCTGATCACCTCACTGCGTGTACTTGGCATTTTCTAGAATGGAGTGGTGATATATCGATCTGTTGGATAGAGGTTCTCTAGGAGTCAGATCGAATGAATGCTTGACCTGACAGTGCAACAGTACCCCTATGGGTGAGGAGAAGATGTTCCTATATTATTTCATGATTGTATCCATCTATTGCTGTTGTTGCATGGAGGAACCCTTTGCGGGGGTCATGGATGTGGCGACAATCTTCCCCTTACTTTGGGAGTGAACCAGATAGAAAATGAATTTCCTAGTGTGGGAGATGATCTTGGCGCATTTCTTAGCAGAGATCAAAGAGGTGGCAGTAGGTGGGGCTACCTCCGGTATCCTATATAATGAATTACCCAAAGAAATAATAAAAACGTGAGGCCTTGACTCATACACAGCATGTCACTTCCACAAGTATGGTTGGCCTAATAATACATCACAAACATCAAGAGGTGCAACATCACACAATACCTCATCTGTGAAGGGCTTGATGTTGTAAGGAAGACAACACTGCTGGTGGACTCGGAGATCTAGCCCTTGGTGAAGCCACTCGATGATGTACGGTTGTAGGTGTGGTGTGGTTAGTAGGCCCAGCTTCTTCATGACCTCTACTAAAATGAGGTTCTTTTGGCTCCCACTGTCAACAATGAATTGCAGTGGCGAACCCTTCACCCACATCTGTGAGTGGAAAAGATGCTCCCCCTCCTCTGGATATTCGGGCTCATTCTTCTAGACCTTTCTAGTGGCAACAGTGGCACTGTGCTCTACATCAATGATTTGCTTCTCTTCTTCATTCCCCTTGTCGATTTTTGACTCAGGGTCAGAACATGCATATGATTCTGAAGCCTTCATCTCGGCCACCAGCAACTGCTTGATCCGACATTCACTTGTGTTATGAGTGGGGCTCTTATGGAACTCACACCACTTTCCTGTGTCCTTCTTTGACTTCGTGGTGTTGTTCTTTTCTTGCGACTTTGATGAGTTGTCTTGGGTCACCCGACCTTGGCTTTGTCCTTTTTTCTTCGACTTCGCAGATCCAAAGTCTCACTTCTTTTGTTTAAACTTCTGCTCGATCTTGACAGCGTATCAATACATCATGCCGAGAGATGAGATGTCCAGGAATTCCATCTCATCCTAGATGTACCTATGTAGGCGATCGTGGTATTTGAGTACAAATGTAGCTCAAAATCCTTGATGTCCAACTTTGTGCGAAGGGTATGAAAAATATTGGTGAACTCTGACACGTCTTGGTCCCTTCCCTGCCGCAACATGGTCCACTTTATGTATTTGTCATCATAGCTCCTAACAGGGTAGTATTGCTCCTAGATGGCATTCTGGAATGAATTCCAAGTGAGTGCAGCTAAAAATAGTGAGCCCATACTTTCATTCTTTTGCTCACAGTAGGTTTCCCACCAGTCCTTGATGTGGGTGGCTGCTTTGAGAAGTGAAAAAGTGATCTTTTCCTGGCTGGAAAAATCATGAACAGAAAAATACCTTTCTAGCATATTTAACCATTTATCTACATCCTCTACATCTATCTAACCCTCAAATATGGGAATGTCAAAGTTAACTTGTACCTTAAAGAGTGTGGCACTTCCAGAGTAGTCGCTGGAAGTAGATGTGTCGCCCCTGGGTGGCCGCTGAAGGATCTGGACAAAGTTGTCCATCATCTCATTTCCTTTGTCACTCAAGGGCCTCTTCAAGCAATATTTTGATAGGATATCCTGGCCCCTCGTCTTTATTTTCATCTTCCATGGGAGGCCGTCAGGATTTGCGAGGTTGGTATTGCAAAGGTTCGACCAGTTCAAGCCCTAACTCCTTATATCCTGACCTCATTGGGGACATGTAAAGAAAAATAGAGAAAGAGAAAACTGCTATGATACCACTAATCCGGATTTATGTAGGAACAAAGTACAAAAATAAACATAAATAAATAGATGCTACAAAAATAATACTTCATTTCATTAATGTAAAATATTGAAATAAGCTTACAAACAGAATGGAAATGATACTAGCTCAAGCGATGGTGGCTTATCTCTAAGGAGAGAGGTGGTGGCTACATGCCTCTGAATTGTCTTACAATGAGGCTCGAAGGCCTATTTATTGTTGAGAAACAATGTAAAACCCTAAACATCCAACAACCTAACCCTAGGAGATGAAGCGCCAAACTATGGGCCCCGTTTGGGTAAATTGGTACATCAACTTGTCGGGGTCATAACCCTAGCATACGTTCTCCATTTGACACGCACAATACCTCATTAGAAATATCTATTTGAGGACTATAAATTTTGAGTGAGAAACATCGGTCCATGGACCCATATTGCTCCCCGTTTTCCCAAAAAATATCATTTAGGGCCTCAAAATAGCTCTGAAAATTCAGGTCCCAAAAAACTGCTAAAAATAGTAAATTGTGCTACAAACAAGGAAACTGAAAAACTGAAAGAGACAATTATGGGGATCTAAGTGGGATAGTTGGTTGGCCACCAACATCCACCTAGAAAAATAGGCCAACCAAGAATGTTACAATCAACGAGCCTCTAGTAAAAACTGATAAAACCCAAACAATCGTAATTCAGCCATTAACTCATGCCTATGAACACAATACTTTTGAAAAAAATGGTCCAACAGTTTTTAATGTAGAAAAACAATTAGAGAGAGTTAAAATCCATGTTCCACTATCTGAACTCTTCAAAACCCTAGGATACAAAAGCCAAGTATCAAAGTGGATCCAATCCTCGAGTATAAATGTTGAGGGGTACGTAATCAGTTTACATGATGAAAAACCATCAGTGGTTTTTGGTCATACTTTTGACATGATTGATGAGAATGTTACTCCCTTTTATGTCACCCTCAAAGTTCATGATCTTCTTCTGTACAACTGTATGTTAGACACTACGGCCTCTCACAATTTGATGCCCAAAGTAATCATGGATCAATTGCAATTTCAAATTACCATACCTTACCATGATTTTTACACACTTTTTCCTCCAATAAGGTTCCTTGTCTCCGACTAATAAAGGACCTAGTTGTAACTTTAGCATAAATCCCTATAAAAAGTGTAGTACTGGACATTGTAGTCACATATATTCCTCCCAAATTAGGGGGGAATCTACAGATCGACATGTCCTATGCTACTATCCCTTTATATGGGGGTGAACATCTTAGGTTATACAGAGAGGTAAGATTCATCAACACTCTTTGTAAGGTTGAGCAAGCAATAAATCATCTAATCTATGTTGTTGATCAGTATTTTGGATGCTTCACATTGTCATATAATGATCTCCAAAATTCCCATCTTAGCATTGAAAATATTGTGAACAAACCTATTAAATTTATAAAAAATGATGTGTGGAAGTTATACTTCGATGGGGCTTTCTCTAAAGATGGGGTTGGAGCAGGAATTGTGTTAATTTCTATAGATAAAGAAAACATAACCCAATCCTTTAAGTTAGACTTCGATGTTACTAGTAACGTAGCAGAATATGAAGCCCTACTTCTAGGCCTTGAGTTAGCTAAAAGTCTAAAAGTTCAAAATTTAAGTTTTTTCAGTGACTCAAAATTAATTGTCAAACAAGTAAGAAATATATGCCAAGAAAAACATCCTAGGCTTAGGTCTTACCGAAATGAGGTACAAGCTTTTGACATCACAATAATCCTAAGAGATGAGAACATTTATGCAGACTCTTTAGCAGTTTCTGCAAGCTTCTTTAAAACTCCCGATCCAATGCAACTCAAATATCAAATTTAGGTAAAATATAGGCCTTCAATCCCTAAAAATATTAAACACTGGAAAGTTGTCGAATATGATAAACAATTGAAGAGCTTCCTACAGGCAATTGATGATTTTTCAATTTTGCAAATTGAAGAAGAACAAATTATTGATCACAAATCAACTCAAGAAAATGAATCCTCACTATTAAATAACAAGATAGATGATCATAATATCCTTCGATTAGCAAATAATTTTATTCCCAAGGGTCTAATCCCTCTTGAAAGGCTTTTTGATCATAACAATGTTTTAAAAAATTCGTTATTAAATGCACTGCAAGAGGATGTAGACAACTGTAACACTAGAACTAATGAAGAAACAAAGAATGTGAAAATTTCAGCATCCTTACCCAAGGATATAAAATACAAGTATATCAATCACTTAAAGCATTATAAAGATGTATTTTCCTAGTCCTATGATGAGCTCAAGAATTATGGTACAAATCTTATTAAGTATAAGATCCCTTTAAAACTAGAAGCCAAAACATTCCAACATAAATTAAGAAGAATTAATCCAATTTTACTTCCAACCATAGAGAAATAACTAAAGAAGTTGTTGGATGCCAATATTATTGTTCCTCTTACATATTCTCAGTGGATTACAAATTTAGTTTCTGTAAGAAAGAAGAATGGTGAAATTAGACTATGTGGATTTTACAAATATGAACGAATCATCCTTAAAAGACAATTATCCATTGCCTAAAATGGATCAATTACTGCAAATATTTTCAGGTTCTAATAGAATTTCCATGCTAGATGGTTTCTCTAGATATAACCAAATTTTGGTAGCTCCAGAAGATAGAGAGAAAACAACATTCACCACTCCCTGGGGTACTTTTATGTATGCCAGAATGTCATTTGGCTTGACCAATGTAGGAGCAACATTTCAAAGAGATATGGATTTAGCTTTTGTTGGAAAAAATAATAAATTTATTGTTATTTATGTGGATGATCTAACTGTGTTTTCAAACTCTAATGAAAAGCACTTAAAGCACCTGAGAAAGTTTTTTGATAGGTGTAGAAAATTCAGAATCTCTCTCAACCCAGAGAAATATTTGTTTGTCATAAAAGAAGGAAAGCTACTAGGCCACATCATCTCTAAAGGAGTGATAATTGATCCAAAATAAATCTCAGCTATTGAGGTAATCGGTCTCCCCAAAAATAAAAAGGAAATTAAATCTTTTCTATGAAAGATTATTTTTCTAAGGAGATTTATACCAAACTACTGAAATTATTAAATATATCACTGACATGCTAAAGAAATATCATGAGATTAAATGGATAGTGTAGGCTAGATATGCATTTATACATATTAAAAAGGTCATTTCTGAAGCCTCAGTACTAGCCAACCCTAATGATACAAAACCTTTCATCATTTTCTCTTTTTCCTTTGATACCACTTTAGTTGTTGTTTTACTACAAAAGAATGATAACCAAGATGAACAACTAATTGCCTTCTTTAGTAAAGTTATAAGGTATGCAGAGCTAAAATATGACATTATTTAAAAAAAACCTATGCCCTTTTACAAGCTCTAAAATATTTCAGAACTTATGTCCTTCATTCCCCTATTATTGCCTATGTCTCAAACAATGTTGTCAAAATTGTTTTGACCCAACCTGATACAGATGGTAGGTGAGGGAGATGGATAGCTAAAATTCTTGACTTTGATCTAGGCATCAAATCCACTAAGATGGTAAACGGACACGATTTAGCCAATTTTTTGGTTGAATCTAACTGAAAAGTTCTTGGAATAAACACTATCATGCAAATATCAGGAGAGAAGAATTCACAAGAACCTTCTATGAGTTCAGGAGAGAAGAATCCATAAGAACCTTCTCGAGGTTCAGGAGAGAATAATCCACAAGAACCTTCTTCTTCTACAGATTCAACTCCTCTTCCACTTCACATTGAGAAAAAGTTCATGTTATTTGAATGGTATGTTGATATTCTAAAATTTCTTCGTGATTTTGAATATCCTCCTAGTTTTATAAAAAATCAATGTAGAACTCTTAGATTAAAGGCTATGAAGTATTATATTATCAATGATCACTTGTATTGGAAATATCCTTTAAAAATCTTACTTCTATGCCTAACTGAGAGTGAAACAGAAGTTGTTATTAATCAGTTTCATGAAGGAATATGTGGAGGTCATTATGCTTGGAGAGCAACAACACACAAGGTTTTGAGAGCAGGTTTCTACTAGCCAAAGTTATTTTCACAAGTTAGAGAAAAAGTCAGAAGTTGCATTCCATGTCAGATTTTTTCTAGTGAGAAAATATTAACAACACTCCCCCTTGTTCCAGTTTTGAATCAGACACCTTTCTTATAGTGGGGAATATATTTCATTGGAGAGATACATCTAACATCTAGCAATCAGAAAAGATGGATCTTAACAACCACAAATTAATTTACAAAGTGGGTAGAAGCTATCCCGGTCAAAAATGCTACATATATTGTTGTCATTAAATTTATTGAGGAAAATATATTATCTAAATTTGGTTGTCCTCAGCAGATAGTCATAGATAATGCATAAGCATTTAGTAGTGTTAAAATGATAGAATTTTTCCAGAAATATCATATCCTATTGCATCATTCTACTCCATAAGAGAAACTAGGACAGTCATCTTAAGTATGTAGTTTGGGCAAACAAAATTTCACCTTAAAGGTCAACAGGTAAATCTCCTTTTCATCTTTTGCTATGGTACTGAGGTTATTCTTCCTACACATTTAGCTTTCCCTCTCATGCAATTTTTGCAAGAGACAAATGAAGAACCTGATGATTTTTCTAGAAGAATTAATCAGATTATAGAATTAAATGAAGATAGAGATGAAGTTCAGTACAAACTTCGTCAATATCAAAACAAGAAGAAAACTTTGTTTAGTAGGAAACCCAAAGAAAGAGATTTTAGAGAATGAGATTTAGTTTTGAAATGGGATTCCCAAAGAGAAGAAAAGGGAAAACATGGTAAATTTGATACTATCTGGCTGGGGCATTCAACATTGCAGAGGTTAAAGGAAATAATACTTTTATTCATAAAAAACCAGAAGGAACATACTATACATTTCCTGTCAACGGACAATATCTAAAGCACTATATTCAGTACTGAAGTTGATTATTGCCATAATTCATCGTACATTTCCAGTTTTATTTACATTTTCATGTCAAGTGTGATTTTCACAACAAAGACTCCATAGCCCGAGGAGAAGGCACATGAATCTTCATGTTCTTTGCATCTGACAGGGAAATGAATTCCCCAGATGGAGCCGATGTTGTAACATTATTCTCAATTTTACATTTATATGTCAACATATAAAGGATTAAAAAAAAAAAAGGAAACATAAAAAGGGATAAAAATGAAATTGAAAAATTGAAAAGTATTGACAAAAATAAAAAAAGGAAATGAAATCCCTAGAAAAAATAATTTTAGCTATGCACATTTAAATGCCACTATCAGATTAAAAAATATTAAATTTGTTGCTAAGTTTAAACTTAGGATAGTCAATTTTTTGATGTTTTTTATCGCATTTTATAAAGTTAGGATACGACAAAATAATCTTGTCGCATGAAAATAAAGTCCATGCTGGAAGAAACGACCTTGATTCACTCCGCCAATATCAATGGTAGATGAACCTTTTCGGGCCCCACCACACTCCCGATGGTTAACATGAGGGTGGGGGGTCTGAAAAGCGGTCTCCACCCAAACTGCTAAAGCATACATGGCAAACACTGAAAGATTTCAGGGGGTCACATCCCAATACCATAAACCACCGACACCCCACCCCTCGAAAAACCACCTCCGCTCCCACCAACAACTATATCCTCCACAAACAATCTCCCACCAAGTGTTGGCATTCCCTCTGCCACATAACCGTTACCTCCTACCACTAGACTCTTGCCACCCATCCTACCACATCATCATCCTTCCACCTTACCTATCCATTAGCATTCAAAAATCTCTCATGATATCTTATGACCGTTATAGCATTTATTCCCGCCATATACCAATTTTTTTTAATGAAACCCCCACTCCAAAGATGTTTGATTGGTTGTTATGCACCTGATTCACGTGATTATTATAAACCCTGTAATGCCAATTGTTTAGTTCCCTTGCTAGCTATCTGATTCTAAAGAACAAATAACTCTTTTCCACCAACTATTAGTGTTTAAAATCAATTCTCCTAGCATACAATCGACAACTTTCGTAGGTAACATTGTGCTTCAAAGTTTATTCTCTTTGAAGTTTTCTTCTTTCGAATATTTCCGTCCAAATCCTCTTAGCATTTTACTTTTGCACCTGATTCTCTGCCATATAAAATTTCAAACTCTAAGGGAAAATGAAATGTCGTAAAGAATAATCCCCTTATTCCCCTAGTTTTGGATTTTGACAAAACCCCTTTAGTAGGCACCAAGCATAAAATGGCATAAACCATTTCAAAATTTGACCTTTATGAGCTACACAATTGGGCCAAGAAAAAATATTTGGACAAGAGTGATGAATTAAACATATGGTAATCCTTTCTCCCATAGTTCGTCTTCCCCCAGACCCATTTCTTCCTAGAATTCTCTTTTTGGTGTCATTTTAGGTATTTACCTAGTAAAAGGGTCGTCATTTCCCAAAGTAATGAAGTTATTTTCTTTATTTCCTCTGAAAGCATCTGCCAGGCCCTACAAGTTAAATATGAGCCTTCCCATCACCCTTTTTCTATTGAAATATTAATGGAATTGTATAACAAACTCATTTTCCCTTAGAGAGCCTAGATATTTGAATATTTCCTTCCTAAGAATGTCGCACTTGCTAGGACTAGTCCCCCATATCGAGCTTCTATCTTTCGTGAAATGTCCAAGTAGGTAATTTCCATGGTAACTCGATTTCTTAGATACTATATTAATCAGTGGGTAGATGAGATAGTATTAGGATTTCTTTCCACTTTTGCAGTTGGTAAACAACCATATCTACTTTTCAACTACATTCAATTTTTAGCCTATGAAATCCATGAGCAATTGGTTCATTAAAAAATAAAAGGTGTTTTTAAATACCAATCAATCCTAATTTACCTTATGGTATATTACCAAGCAGATAAATCAATTTCCTTTATAGAAAAATGATATTGAAGGTAACCCTTGGTCAACCATTCACTGGACTTCTCTGTTTAGAAATAACTGAGAGGAGTATTCCTATACCGATTTTATTAACAAATTCTTGTATGCCTCATTATGTTTGTTAAGCAGCGATGTAATCCCAAGGATATCTCCTGAGATTAGGAATTTTTTGCACCTATCGGAGTAGGCCAAAGTGGGATACTGGTATTTATACTAGAACTACACTGAAATTAGAGTTTATGGATGAGAATTGCCTCCATACAAATTTCCAATTGTTGTACCTATCTGGATTTTTGCATTGGAATACAACAGGCAGATGTTAAACATGGATGAAGTGCACTTTGTTTCCTACAAGAATAAGGCACGATTTAAGCTCAAAGCACACATAGGACCATACATTATAAATACCAGAGCTGTTGCAAAAGAAATAGATGCAATCTTGGGCCAAGTGAAGTTCAAGCTCAGATTTTCTTGGTCATATGATCCTCAGCGTATTATTTTTGAGCTTAGGTTGGAGTAGAAAAGCACCTCTTATGCACACACAAGGAGGCATAAGATTGAGCAATATGAAAATCAAGAAGAATGGATAGAAGGTACTTTACAGGAAGCCGAAGAATGAATGATTACTCAGTCATACATGCATACACCTATTTATAAAGAGAAGGAGAAGAAAAGAGAAAGAGAACCACTATCTCCTATAGACTCTAACAATCCAGATGCAAAGTTTATTTTTTTTAAAAGAAAGAAGAAGGATCCTAATGCTACTCAAAAATCATATTCTCCAATTAATCCTCAGTTTAGATCTCAAATAGTAACTATTCAGGATGAAGCTGCAGATGAAGGAAACATAGAGCAACTAGCCACAGTGATCTTATCAAGGACACCTATTACTCCTTCTACTCAAGTAAAATAAATAATACAATCAATTATAGTTGAAGCAAATGTCCAATCTCCAATATCCACCAGTTCACAGGTTTCTACTCAACAGAGTATCTTTTCCAGATATAGAGAAATAAAGATAAAGGATGAAGCTTTGAAGGCTTCTACTTATTTTGAGTTTTGGAAGCAAATAACCAAGACCCAACATAGACTACTTTTTGCATTTGATGCAGAGAAGGGACAGTTCTAGATGGCCTTCATGGAACCACTAGTGCCAGCTCCCAAGAGTGCTAAAGACTATAAAGCCTCCATATTTTACATTGACACTGAGAAAATACATGAAATAGATCAGATTGATCTACATAAGAAAACAGGGGAGATCGGATTTTCATCACTTACCAACTCAACCATGATTGTTTCTAAGTTACATTCATCTATAATGAACTCTCAATTAAAGATTGAGAAAATGTCCTCATTTGCAAAGGATAATAGAATCAAATCTCTAGAGGATTTGATTATAAAGCTAAGACATGATCCTAAATATGTTAAAGTATCAGAAGATCTAATAAAAAATAATGAAGCAGATATCCAAGAATTGAGGAAGAAATGAAAGATTCCCTCCACAAAGCATCCTCAAGCTAAAGAGGTTGCAAATATAGAGCTGGAAAATGAGAATCTTTTTACTATAGTAGTGGAGCAGAATGCACAGATACAGAAGATGGAGCAGTCTATGGAAGCACTATTGAAATAAAAACAATAATGGGAAGTGGCAGGAGTGTCTACATTGGGAACAGGTACAGAGGTAGAAACTTCAACAAGGAATACAACTTCAGGATCCACATGAGAGCTTACTAGAGCTCTAGATGAATTATTAATTGTTTAGTCAGAAAACAATAATCTCTCAGCAAAATTGTCTAAAATGGAGGAGAGTTAACCCAAAACTGACTATGCATATTTGTCAGAATTGTAGAAAAATTATAAACTCATGCAGCAAGTGCAGAAATATGAAGATCAATCCTTTGTAATCCAAATGTTAGTTGAGGCTAAAAACATTATTTGGCAGAATATAAATGCTAGTATAACATATATGTGGCCTTTAATACAAATTATTTTTGAACAATATGAACTTATACATAGATTCAAGGCAGCCATAGAAAACACAAAAGTGGATTTGGAACACAGGCGAGAGGAAGCACGAAAGATCATCAAGCTACTAAATTCCAAAACCAAAGAGGAACTTGAATACCACAATATTCCAAACAAAAAAACAACATTCATGGAGGTCAAGAGGGTCTTAACAAAGAAAAATTTAACGATACAATTGGAAAACAAATGCAAGGATATTGAGTTGCAAGTCAAGAAATTCAATAGGAAATTCACTTTGTTGCGGGAAAAAGACTTGCCTACACTTAGAAATTCTAATGGAAAAATGATCCCATTAGAAAACTATCAAGAACAACTGTGTAACATAGGTGTTGATGCCTCCAAATTTGCAAAATCCAAAGGTGTTATCAGTGGTGAATTTTTGATACAGGGAATTCAATTTGATTTGAATATCCAGCACAAAGTCCACCACCTTTTTGTGAATAAAGCTACTTTTGACACTAACATTGAGGTGGATGAAAAATTCAAGAAGATGATTGGATTTTCTATGTTAAGAGAGATGGGACCAACTACTAAAATTAGTCAAATGAAGTATAACAATAGTTCAAGATTTTCAGTATGAAAGAAACAACATTTCCATCAAAGTAGCAACAATCATCACTAGATTCCTACATTGCCTCAACAACACAACATTTTCCAACAAATTTTCCTTTTTTTCCTCTATATTTAGAAATATCTGTGTTTTAAAAAAAAAATATTATTATGTAAATATATTTAGTTTGGAATCCAATCCAATCTCAGATGTAATAGTTTTTTTATAAGTACTTAAAAATAATACTTAAAATGGCTTGAACCATTGTGATAGACCATTGAGAAGACTTGTTCCTTCAAGGTTATTTATGAAGTAATGAAAGGATTCTAGATTCATTTCAAGACAGATTGCGTTCTTGTAAGTCTTTCTTTGTTATTATTTTTACTATGTTTTCTACATATGTTTTCAAGTTTATGGGAGTTCTGGGTAAGATAATATTGAGTTTCAATGTGTTTGAAATCCCCATTGAAGTTGTAATCTATTACAGAGAATCTTTGATTAAATTGTTTGTTTGATTTACCTCTACATCAATAAATTGTCATCTTCCCTTAAGTTTCTTAAGCATTTATTGTTTGGTTGTAAAAGTACTTTACAAGCATCCACTGTATATGATGGTTAGATAATCTATTTGATATTTAAAAAATCATATAGTTTCTAAAGTTTCAACCTTGAACATCTAAATCAATGCTAAATTATTGTTTAGAGGTGAAGAATCAGCCCTTCTATTTTATCATAAGTAATTAAGAATTGAACCTATTCAAGCAGTTTATAGCTTTGGCCATCCAAAAAACCAAAAAAACATTTTAGATGCTTTGGCATAATTCCTAACCTAGAATTATCTATGAAGATACAACAGAACATAAATTGTGTAATCCGTTTATCTCCATTTTAATTTATCCCAATTCTAAATATAGTTATGTTAGGCTGAAGCTTATGGAGAAATGCAATTTAGCCCAGTATTTTCAAGCATAACCATGGATGGTTCAATTGTGACGGGAACTAAGAGGAGAGTGAGCCATTAGGTAAAGTCATGTGAGATTGAGCTTTAAGGCATGCCAACAACAATGTGCTTAATTATGTTACTTTTGGGGCACACAACATGCTATTGGGTATGGATGGGCTATATATGTAACCATACCAAGGTTGATTTCTATGAGAAAGAAATGGAATGACTAGATGAAGCGGGAAGGAAAAGTGTATTACAGGGAAGGCAAAAACCCACCTTCGCGAGGCAAGTTACATTCATGCATGCCAAATGCAACTACATAATGGGTTTTCAATTTCTCAATTCAAAATTTAAGTCACAACAATCACAATGGCCATGCAAAAAGAGAAGAAAGTGAAATACTATAGAAATATCACTTGTTGCAACAATTTAGAGAGTGTTTTCAGAGGATATTTGTTGGGAAAAATACTGATAGGGGAGGGGGGTGAGGGTTGAATCAATATTTTCAAACCATTAAACTTTTCAATTTAATATCCTGATTTCTGTATGTGACTTCGTTAAACTCGAGTGTGTACATGGCTATTATTCATACAACTAGCGTATATTGAGTAAAATAAATTTTTTAGTTAATTCATCTCCTGTTTATCTTAAGCTAGTGCATCAGTACTTCATTCAACATTATATAAATAGTAACCATGTGCAGTAAGAATAAATTAAACTATCACACATAATCAATACACATGAACACCAAGATTTAAGTTGGAAATCCAATGTGGGAGAAAAACACCACTCATTAGGGGAATTTTGAGGTCTAAAATGGGCCTCCTAAGAAGAATGTTCAACCAAAATAAACTTTATAAGAACCAATAGGATTCAAGATGATGATTTCAACCATGGGCGATGATTCACCATTTTTGGAGTAAGAAAAGTAAAAAGTTTAAAAAATAATAAAATAATAAAGCTACTTTTTCGACTCATATTTTCAACTTATCTTCCTATGGGTTAGCTCAAATTTCGAGTGGCAACGTTTGTTGGATGCATAATTTGGTTCCTCATCCGAGTACCCATGTTGCATACTTTCGATGGACCTTGCTACATGAAAGATTAGAAATGCATGAAATAAAGTGATTGCAATCACATTTTTCATGTATTTCTCATTTTTCATATCGCAGGGTTCATCAAAAGTATGAAACATGGGCAATCCTTAGATGAGGAATCAAATTATGCATCAAATGAGTGTTGCTACTCGAAATTTGAGTGAACCCATAGGAAGATAAGTTGAAAATACAAGTTGAAAAAGTAGCTTTTTTTCCCTCTAAAATTTATGATGTAATCCAATATTATTTTATTATTTCCACGATTATTTTTATAATTTCCTAAGAAGTCCCATTTTAGACCTCAAAAATCCCCTAATGGCTATCACCTTTGTTTTCCTTTTATTATAAAATCTCTTACAATCTTGTGTTGCAACAGACTCATACCAACATGTAGGCAGCCATCTGCAGAAAGCTACAACCTTTTCTCATTCTCTACCTCCTACTGGAAGGTGAACCAACCCCTTGATCTCGTTTACTAGAATCCACAGAAAGGGAACTCTGACTGCCTGATCTCATTTACCCGTTTCCACCAGAAGGGAGCTTCAACTCCCTTATAGTAGACTCCAACCCTCAACACCTTTTGGGACCACATTTCATAAATTTTCATACTGGATCCACCTGTTACAAATCATCACAACTTGTAGGCCATGTTTCATCAATTTTTCAAACTAGACCCACTACCAACATTGAAGACCAAATCCAAATAGTGAAAATAAAACTGATCACTGCAACAAATCACTCAATCATCCTCTCAAACAAGCAATCTCTGAATCAACTAAATCAACCAGAACTCAACCAATCAACTGAAACCCAAACTTAAACAACCAGAACATTCAAATCATTGTAACCAGAATACAAATCAACATATTACACACCAAAAAAATAAAATTATGTTACTACAAAACCCTGATCAATCATATATTAAAATATATACGTTACTTTACAGTAGAAAATCCACGTGTGTACATGATTTCCATGAAGCATATCCCCGTATAGATCTTGAACCACTGAATCCTGAAAAATGAACCATTGTGACACTAAAGTAAATACTGAATCACACACAGATCTACTACATCATTCTGAAACAATCACAAAACCTTCATTGGACTTCAATCACAACTATCTAGTATCTTCATCATTCTTCAATCAGTGAATTAATATTTTAAACATTATTGTTAAACTTAGATCATCAAGAAGACTTCATTGGCAGATAACATAAACATAACAATGCTAATTAAACTGATCGGACATTATTTTAATCAAAACCCTACTTTATATACATGCTTTCCTCAAAGCATATCCGCTTCTACATGCTTTTCATGAAACAAACCCGTATGTACGTGACTTACCATTATCACAATCAAGTGTGTGTGTGCCTTTTAGGCTATAAAACTCTCGTACATATTTGCATTTACCGACACAAAACTTCTTTGTATCGCATAACTTTAGACATACCCAGATCTCGGCATATAAAGAAAAAAACAGTGTCAAGACATTATAAACGCTGATAAAATTGACTCATAATCAAAATTGTCATATCAGATCTATTGGATATGATCCATCATCAAATTCCTAGGTGCATACTTAGTTTTAGATCAAGAAAAACATTAACAGAGCATTACATCCATATTTTCTTCATATCTAACTATTCATTTCATATTCATCACTTGCACACCTCTACCACTTTGATCTTCATCTCCTTATATATCTTAGCCCTTTTTCAATACCAAAGGTCAAAACCATACTCCAGCTGATGGTTTTCTTGGATGGCATCAAAACATTCGTTGTTGGGCTCAATACCACAGGGTAATACCATGGTAAGAACCCTTGGTATTTAGAATACCATGGTGTGAAAACTGTACGTGCCTTTGCCTCTTCATACCCACGTGTGTACACGAATTTTCTTCATAGAACCCACATATATTTATTCAAACTTCATTTTTATCATTCCTCTGCCTTGAAACTATTATCCCTTTTTCCAAATTCTTTGTCACATCTATAGACACATCCTGTTGACATATGTATCAAGTTGGTTTCCATCAAAGGAAAACTCATCAAGTAGGTTTCCATCAAGGATAACAAATTAGTAATAATGCCAATAGTACTCTTGGAGTTCCTCCTCATAGAGAGGGAGAATTTTCAATTGGGTTGGTGCCTAGAACAACACCAACCTCCAAATCACCATACAGGATGGGCATTCTTGAACAAGTTGAGTTGAAGTTGCAACTGAAATAAATGCTTGATAAAGGTTATATACAACCAAGTTTATATGTTGTGAATATAAATTCCTTCGAAGGACAAAAGTGATCTCTCTAGTCTTATGAGAGGATCTAGCAAGAAATCGGACAATCTATTGCAAGATTTCCTAGTTTATGTTGAAAAATGAAAAGTGAGAGAGAGAAACCTACCTCACTCTGATGCTAAGCGCTCAAACTTTATTTATGATCTCGATCCCTTAGCTTCCAGGCTCGTTCATCTCTATTCCTTCTGTTTAAATACCTACAAGGGAGATCAAAAGACAACTAAAGATACAAGAGCATATATAATATAATTCAAACATAAACTACATGACAGATCAAGAAGCATCATGCTAAATGAATAAATGTTTATACATTTATGGAAGGAAAATACTAGATGTATTTCTTAATGAATAAAAAATGGAAGCATACAACCATTGCCTTGATGTTAGAGACCTCCTTTGTAGTGGATTTCCAAGTCTAGGCCAAGACCATTCAAGCACTCCTTAGTTAGACGAGCAACATTTGGGCATAGTTTCAACATAGGAATGTAGGCAAACAATCACCAACCATTTGGGGATGTAAGGGACTTGATTTATAGGAAGGGAGAGACAGTTAGGGATCCACAAAAGAGGGAGGAAGGTCCACATCTCAAGGGGAAGAACTAAAATGTAGGATCAAGGACTCAAAATGGGAAAGTTTGACCATATCTCTATCCAAAAACATCCAACACGTTGTTCTCGAAGATTCTAGCAAGCGAAATTGCTCCTCCACTTTAAGAAAGAATGCCAAAAGAGGTCCAACACAATTTTTCATATCAAAAGTTGTGCTGGAAGCACTAGGTCGGTATGCTACAACAAGCCATAAACATGGGCCAAAGTGCAAAGTACGTTGATCCTGAAAACTAGGGTTTCAAGCAAAATTTCTCCAGAATTCCCTCAGGACAACTCTTCTTCTATTCTTCAGGGATGTTTCTGTATGTATTTCATGGTGAGTATTGTTTAATAGTTCTCATCATTTTGATGCTTCAGGATATGGGACAGGAAGTGTGACAAAATATTTTGTAACAGATGCCCCCTAAAGCATGAAGGCAAAACATGGAGTGATGGGTGAAATTATTTACAAGTCAAGGCAAGGACTTAGAAAAATGTCATCAGGAGACCTACAAATCAAGCATGATACAATATACATATCTGACATCTTTGGTATAAATATTCCTAATGATACATCTCTGAATACGCATATAACAATACATGAATCCACAGCATGAATGTAGCCTCAAGGAAATGGCCTAGCTGAGTCATCAAATAAAAGACTGATAAACATCATCAAGAAGGTGTTGGAAGAAAATAAGAAGAATTGGCATAAGAAACTTGTAAATTCCCTATGGGCAGATAGACTAACAACCAAGAGATCCATTGGTGTTAGCCCATATGAGTTAGTCTACGAATTAGAAGCCAAATTTCCTTCATCACTAGGGGTTCCTATTATGAAACTGCTTCAAGAAAGTCAAGCTGAGCCAAATGACATGCAAAGAAGGGTCAATCAAATAATATGTTTGCAACAAACCAGGGACCAAGTTTACAGCAGAGTACAAGTTCTCCAAGAAAAGTTAAAGAAAGCTTTTGATAGAAAGACTAAAGCTGAAGATTTCAACATAAGTGACAAAGTCCTCAAGTGGGACTCAAGAAGGGAAGATAAAGGGAAACATGGAAAATTTGATTCTCTTTGGAGAGGACCATTTATTATCCAACCAGTCCAAGGAAACAACACCTACTTCCTAAAACATTTGGATGAAACTGACTTAAATGAAGGTCCTGTCAATGGCAGGATGTCAAAACATTATTTTGACTACTTTCCATGCATATAGCAGGGTCTTTACTCATGTACATAATCAGTTGTATATATTTTCTTTCAGCATACTAATAGTTCGGTTCAAAAGATTGTTGTAAATAAGCAGAAAAGAGGCTTTATATTCTAGAAATTCCACATAGATGAAAACCTCCAGTTTTGAAATACAAAGAGAAAATTTTCAAGTTTTTGATAGGAACAGTCAAGGGCCAAGGCATTCTGACCTGCTGTTCTTGGTCTTTCAAAGAAAAACCATCCCCAAGTGGAGCCACTGTTAGCTACCTATACCAATAGGTTTCATTTTTCATGATTGACAAGGGAAGTGCCAATATGATCTACTTTGTTGATGAAAAGATCTCATATTCTTGTGGAAGAAATATACTTGTTTGGTTAAATGCTGACCTACTTCTGGATGGGTGACCCAACAGCCTAAGCTGGGTCATGCCATGTTTCAATTTTTTGTTGTAGACTAGAGAAAGAAACCTGTCCAAACAGCTCAATCTTGGCAGGTAAAGTAGATAGGTAGTGAAAGAAGGTTCCCAACTGCTTAATCTGGGGCCTTGGAAGCAATAAGGGTAGCTTTAGATAGAAAATCAAAAGAAAGCCAAAAGTTAAGAAAAAGGCACAAAAGGGTTTGCAAATCTAAGTGCACCCTCCTTGGAGTAACAAAAAATGCTAGGCAATAGAGTGGGTAGGTAGATGGGGTTGCAGAAAGCATGGTTTGTGACATTTCACTGACCTAAAGGAAAGGTAAAAACAGGATGCCAGTGTAGATGTTCTATTCATAGCAGTGTTACAATAACTTAATGAAGCATGTCTAACTTCCAGTTTTCCCCATCTCCTTCATGACTAACATCCCTATGCCACCCAACTTCACAAAGAAGATCAAAGTATTTTGTTGGTTCTAGTTTCTTCAATAGCCACATTTCTTGTGCAAAATTCTTTTCATTTTGATCTACTTCCTAAAAGACTAAGTTAATGTCATACAAACTCAGTATCCCCCCCCCCCATCCACCTCTTTCATTCATATTAACTACTAACTTATTACTATCTAACTCCCCATACCCCCTATTCCCCTATTACTATGTAAAACTTGCAAAAAACCCAAAAAATCTAAGTATCCCCGCCCCCGAGCATTATAGCTCTAGGTGTGATTTTGAAGGTCTTCATGCGCTAAAAAAAACATTTGAGCGCAACCCACAAAGTGCCAAAGAATTAATCCTAGGGATTAATCCGAGATTTGCTCGGGTTAATAGCCTTAAACCTGCTTTGATTATAAACCTTTGTAAAACCCATTTAACCTGCAAATGTTGAAAACAACCCGGAAAACCCACTTTTCCCAAGTTTCCGCCAGGCGCGATTTTCAAAAGAAATTAATATTTAATTCTCCCCGCCGTCGAATATCGCCCGCGCACCTTATCGCTCCGTCAACCGTCGGATCTGGGCCCTCCCATCCGACGGCCCACATCGTATCGGACGGGCATCAACGCCCGAAAGTTACCTTCCGAGAAACTGTCAGATGGTGACGTCAGGCCTCCGCCACACGTCGCCCCCTAGGGTCTCTCAGAGCGCCCTCTGACAATACCGCAACCGTATAAAGGGCGGTCCGAGAAAACCCGCTTACCACTCCGCTAAACCGCCTGCCCACGCCATCACCACGGCCTGCCCACGTCACATTCGTTTGACGCCCTGTCAGCACCCCCGACCGCCAGCGCTCCTGCGTGTCTGCCACCTATGCAATCCCCGTGGACCACTCACTGACCGCCACGTCACCCGATGACGTCATGCTGACGTCACCCGACCCTGACCCCACCTGATGATGTCATGCTGACGTCATCCAAAAAGCGCGCCAATGAGCCAAAAGTCCATATTTAGCTGTTTTTTTCGCGTTTTTCTCATTTTCTCACTGAAATAACCATTCCTCTCTTCTGCATGAGAATTACGTCCACTGCCGCCAACCTGCTAAAATCGACCTGAAGAGCACTTCCGCCTGCAACCCACCTGTACTTGTCACCATTACCGGAAATTCACCAGGTATTTACCCAGAGCATCCTTTCAGAGCTAAGTTACGTCCATGTTTCTCCAAAACTGAATTCACAAGAGTAAAACAAACATGTTTTTACCATTAAATTCCCGGGAAAACTAGCATTCCCCACAATTGCAGGGTCTAAATTCACCTGCTGAACCCACATACATCTACCCTTCCCTAAATTCCCGTTTTGTCCGCGCATTCGTGGACTGTAAACCTGAAACAACATAATTCACCAGGAAAACTGAGTTGCCTGCTCCTGAAATCTATCAAATTACTCTTGCTAAGCATTCTGCACCATTATCACACCTCAATACCCTTTTTCCTCTGCAAAAGTAACCCTTCGTGGTCTCCTGCCCGCTAAAACTAGTTCAGCACCAAGTCATAACCACTGCTTAGCCATGGAGACACCAATAGTCCTAAATATTCAACCTCTGAATGCCCCACACAGAGAGCTGGAGTGGAAAGCCCTAGGTGATAAATATTACCAGATGTTAGACTCCATGCCCATGACAGCCAAGTTTAATATTCACCTGATGAATGAATTAAAGGCCCAACATCTCAGTGGGGCTGACACCTTGGGAATTTGGGATTCCCACATACTCATTTACAACCTCCCTCAAGTCAATGTCCTACCAGACTTGATAAAACAATGCATGTCAAGTTAAGATCCCGGCCAAAGAGCGGTCTTCAGCCCCTCAGGCTCAGTACTATTCCATATCACCCCTGAGACTATCAATGAAATGCTGCACTTTCATACTACAAAGCCCCTTACTCCTCTCTCCCTTCCGGACCTGATAACAAAAGGGGGCAACTTGTCCAGGGATCAGATTTCCAGGGTTAACTAGTTTTTTATTCAGCCTGAGTATCAATCTATGACTGCTTACCTTCCCATACCATATCCATATCTCAATGAGCTAGGGAAAATGATGGTAGATTTGATCAGTTACATCCTGGGTTATGGGACATATGAGGATGTGGATGAAACCATCATAGCAATGCTTTCCATTTTCTCCCCAGTGATGCCTCCTACTGTACATTATGACTTTGCCACTTTCATTGCCAATAAAATTCATGAGCAATTTATGAATCTGGAGAAGGAGAAGGTGTTTAAATACACCAGGTACATATATCATTTATTCTTATTTTATCAGCCTGATGCCTTCCCTGTCCCTATGAAGAAGCTAGATAACCAGGGACGCCCAAGGTCGGTTGTGTTTTGGACTGCAGTTTGCCATCTTCTGCCTTATTCACCATACACCTACTGTGAATTTATTGATCTATTCATTCATCCAGCTATGACCTTGTTGTTGGGTGCCCCTCCCCCAAGATTGACAGAAGAAATGCAGAGAATCCTTCAACTCTCTAAGGCATACAGCATTGGTGATTGGTACCTCTACCAACACCATACAGTAATCAGAGTATATGGCTGTGAGCTGAGTCCCTATAGGCTGCCAAAATACGTCCCTATGAGGCTCTTTACCCTAGAGTACTTCAGGAAGTTTGGAAATGCAGACTTTGTCCATTTCCAAGCTAAAAACAAGAAGGTGCAGCTAAAAGTAAGAAATCAGCTGGGTCCCTTCTTGTACAATAAGAAGGAAGAAGGGTGGAGGGAAGCTGATAGGATTCTAGAGACCCTCAGACTTCAGACCAGCTTCAAGTGGGTCCCTTATGACCCTAATCACTTCATTTCCCTTAGGAGGATAAAGTATAAATTGGGTGGCTATGTCCATGTGAAAATCCCTCATGTTGAGAAGTATGCCAATGCCCTAAGCTGGGAAGAAGGCACATTAGAAGAGCCAATTAGCAAAGAAGAAATGCTAAGAAGAGAAACTAGCAATATTGAGAAAGAGGCTGACTTGCAACATTGTGGGCAGGTTTCTTCCTCCTGTTAGAGGCAAATTGAAGCAGCTGCCTCATCTTCCACAGCCCAACAGCAAGTAGCTAGAGTTGCCCAACAGGAAACAAATAAAGGCAAGGGCAAGGAGGTGGAGCAGGAACAATCACCTCCTAGAGCACAACAACAAACAGAGCAACAGATAGATAAGGAGGTAGAGCAGCAACTAGAGCATCCACAAGAACAGCAAGAAGAGCCTCAAGGAGAGGGGCAGCCTATGCAGCAAGAACAGATGGCTGAGGCCCCAGCACCCACAGAGCAACATGCTCAACAAAACATGCCTTTTGGGTAGGAGAAGATGGTGGAGACCTCAGTACTCCAGACTCCATAAAAAGTGGAAAAAGGAAAGAAGAGGGACAAAGAGCAGGAGACTCCCCTTACAACGTCCACTAATCAAGGGGAGAAAAGGAAAATATTAAATCCCCCCTCTGAAGAAGAAATGCTTATGGGGCAATCGGTGATAATGAGCCCACCAAGCATGGAGGTATCTGCAAGTTCCTTTCAGCAGGAACCAGAGAGAAATCTTGGAGGAGAGGTCAGCTCCTCAAGCCATCAAAGAAAAGCGAAGGTGAGCATCAAGCAACAGTTCATTGATATCAAAAGAAGAAATGAGCCACTCAAGCTCCAAATCTACAATCAGTTGCTGAAGATGGCCCCCACAAATCAGCAGAGGCTCATGGCAGCCTATGACATTTCAGAAGGAAAAATGACCATGAGTCATTTTAGGCCCACCACGGTGCAGCCAAAGTCAGCTGCAGATTACATAAGAACCAACCTGGAGGTTCCTCCAAAAGACATTCACGTTATGGAAAAAATAGAACTCCATAAGAAAATGGGTGAAATGGTTTATGCAGCGTTGGCAGACAAGACAATGTTGGCAAAAAGGCTGGAGAACAGCCTAAATAATACAACTGCCCAACTAGAGTTGGAGAAGGCATCCTCCTTGGCCAAAGACAACAGGATCAAGTCTTTGGAAGATATAATTATAGAGCTGGGGCATGACCCCAAGGATCCCAAAGCCATACAATCACTGCTGAAGATAAGGGATGCAGACCTGGCAGCCCTAAGAAAGAAAGTAAAGCTCCCAGCAACCATTCACCCCCAAACAGATGAGGTTGCTCAACAGAAGCAAGAACAAGAAATAGATACATTGCTGGTAGCACTGCACAAACAACTTGTGCAGACAGAAGGGAGGCTGGAAGACACTGAGGCTGCACTACAGGCAGCCCTACAGCAGAAAGAGGGAGATCAGACTTCTCAGCCCCCTCCACAGGTTATTAACCTTGAGGAGCCTCCAAAGACCACTCCTCCACACACAGAATCAACAGCAGCACCATCAACATCAACAACAGCAGCCTCTACAAAGCAGGCTCCAAGCCTGGACATGCAGAAATTGTTAAATGAGGTCCAGGCCCTAGAGGCCCAGATGACAGAACTAAATGGAGCCAAGGATGAGTTGGCCAAACTAAATGAAAAATATGATAAATCAAAGCAGAATGTGGCTGAGAAAGGGAGAGAAATAAAAACTCTCAAGGAAAGAATAAAAGAGCTGGAGAAGGAGCTCACCCTTGACAAAGTGGTGGGTGAGATCAGAAGAGTTTTGTGGACCCACATTAGCCAATCAATAACGGACCAATGGAAATACATTGAAACCATTCATGAGCAAATGGAGCTCATAGGTAAAGCACAAAGGGAAGTGCATAGAGCAAGGGCATCTCTAGGAAGTATGCCTGAGGTAGCCAACAGATTGATCAATGTGCTCAATAATAGAACAGGCCCTCAGCTGGCAGCAATTGGGATCACCAGCAGGACGGAGACTATCCAGCTAGTTAAGAGGGTCCTCACACTGAAAACCCTGGTACAGACATTGGACAGAAGGAGCCAAGATATGCAAGTGGAGGTAAACAGGTTCATGGATAAGTTTGCTGCATTACAGGGCAAAGGTCTCCCTAGCTTACTCAACAGTGCAGGAAAACTTCTATCACATGAAGTTTATGCTAAGAGGGTGAACACATTTTCCACAAATCAGATCAGCCAAGGATCAAGCAGCTCCCAGGATACAGGGCCAACATCTGGGCAAAGTCTCTATGACAGAATAGAGAATCTGTTCTTTATTATGAATGAGATTAACCATCTGTTTGAAACGCCTCCAAATTTCTACAAATACACAGAGGCAGATGAGACCATGGATGCAATTTTGAGGCATCAATTG
>APFE030949472.1:0-40888 GCA_000404065.3 Pinus taeda | reverse complement strand
TAATCAAATATAAATAATGAAAATATTAGATATTAGTTAATAACTTATGTGTGGGAAGGATATATTGAAAAGTATAAGTAAAGAAGAAATAGTTTAAAATTTATTTTTTTATTTCATAAAATTATATTAATGAAGTTTGCAGGGGTAAAAATTGTGAGGATAAATTTTTTTATAACACATGAGAGAAACAAATGTATTATAATTAATTTAGATTTTATTATTTATGTAAAATGAGAGTTTTTTTTATTTGCATAACATAAATTTGAATTTCAGATTTTTGAAAAAAATCAAGTGATATGGATATAAATAGTTCTCTAAATATCATTTTGTTTGCCTAATATTAATTTCTCCTTAAATATCCATTGTTTAAGATTTTTTATGAAAATAAGATTAATATATAAAAATGGTGGTGTATGGTTTAATCCCATGAAAATAACAACTAGATTCATAATAATTATTTGAGTGAATAAATATTAGGGGAATTTTGAGATCAACAATAAACCTCAAAACAAAAAAATGTATTAACAAAATAAAATTTGAAAGAACAAATAATATTCAAAATGAAATAGAGTCTTTAGGAAATAAGATTAATATATAAAAATAAAAAATGTGTTGTATGGTATAATCCCATGAAAATAGCAACTAAATTTATAATAATTATTTGAGTAAATAAATATTAGGGGAATTTTGAGATCAACAATAAACCTAAAAAAATTGTATTAACAAAATGAAATTTAAAAGAACAAATAATATTCAAAATGATAATAGAATCTTTCAAAAAATAAGATTAATATATACAAATTGTGTTGAATGATTTAATCCCTAAAAATAACAACTAAATTTATAATAATTATTTGAGTAAATAAATATTAGGGGAATTTTGAGATCAACAATGGACCTTGAAACAAAAAAATGTATTAACAAAATGACTCAAATGGAGTTGGCACTTCTTGGATGCAAAATTCAATTCCTGACCTAGTGTGCCCACTTGATGTCTAAAAATTCAATTCCTGATCTAGTGTGCCCATTTGATGTCTAAAAATTCAATTCTTGATCTAGTGTGCCCACTTGATGTCTAAAAATTCAATTCCTCATCCACTAGGTGCCCACTTGATATTTGAGTAAACCTACACTGATATTTGACTAAACATACTATAAAAAAATACTATAAAAAAAGTTTTCTTTCTTTTCATTTATAAATTCATAATTCTTATTTCATTGTTTTAACTATTATTTTGTTATTTTCCTTTAAAAGACCCATTTTAAACCTCAAATTTCTCTTAATAAAAAAAATCGTGTTAGAGTATCGATAAATAATGATATTTTTAGAAAAATATTGTGATAAACTAAATATGGAGATTACAAATGGATATAGTTTCCATTTCATATTACTTAGAAATCAATAATATGATTCTATATGTATTCTCAAAATAGAATAAAGAGCCACATTTTACAATAATACTCAAAAATACCAACATAATGATATATAAAATCCTTTCATAAAGTGTCCTCCCATTTGCTACTAAATTTTTGGATAGAATGGGGTGAATCGAAGAAGTGGTAATGATTGCATTCCAATCCTTTTATGCTCCACCAAGAGCCAAACAAAGAGTGTCCATCCATTTAACATGGCCCACATACTTATTGTATTTACACCAATTTGACATATATTAAGGCATCCTTATTCTTAGGCAAATAATTAATTGAATTTTCAACCCATGTTTTTTTTTTTTAATTTATCTATTAAACAATCAAATATTTTAAGCATCAACTTTATTGGCAGAAGAAAAGAAATACAAAATTTATATCCATTTTTTTTATGAGAAGAAGAAATATTTAGAAATACATTCAATGATATTGCTTAGATATGCCTCCATTATCTCTGGATCATAAAATTTAACCAATGTGAGTAGTCATTGTCCTTTCTCAAGTAGAATCCTTCAAAGATTATTTATGTGTTTTATTTCCTATGTTCCCTTCTAAGGTTATTTATGTGTTTGATTTCCTATGTTCCAATTATCTAGGGATCTAGGCCTATTTGATTTCTTTTAATTCACAATTATTAATCTTACAATACCATAAACCTAAGGGTAGCAATCATTCTAAAGTTTCTAAAATATTGATCAGTTAATCGATTGTTCGTTCTTTTAAATATATATCAGTTATTCATATTTATTCTATGACTTTTCTCTAATAATCATCATTAGTTGTTGGCCTCCATAGGTTCTTGGTTGTAAGATATTTTCCAAATAAGAAAGAGTTCTTGAACCATGAAGCTCTACTAAGCCACCAATGTCATCCATTTCCCAATATTTTCTCTTTAAAAAAGCTAAAACAGAAAAATCCTCATCGTATTACTTATTGACTTTGGAACAAATGCATATAAACATAGCATACAAGAATGCACCCAAGAACAACTTTGAATTATCTTTTCTCTCATAACAAAAACTAAAAAATATCCTCATTGTATTAATTATTGTCTTTGAAACAAATGCTAGAAAAATATAGTATACAAGATTGTACTTAATGTACAACAACCATGCATAACGCCCACGTACTAATTTTGAACACTCTAAAAAGACTTCGCAAAATATATATGCTTTTTTGAACACGTTGAAAAGACTTCGCAGAATATATATATGTTTTTCTGAACACACTGAAAAGACTTTGCAAAATATATATGCTTTTTTGAAGACACTAAAAAGACTTCGCAGAATATATATACATTTTTCTAAACACACTAAAAAGACTTCATAGAATATATACGCTTTTCAATGTGTTCAGAATTTGTACATGGGTGTTATGCATGGTTGTTTCATACATACATTGATATGTTTTATGGAAGTCGCGTATGTCTTCTAGGGTTTTGCAATATGGCTTGTTGATAACATTTCATCTGTTTTGCTATGTTTGTTGTTGTCTGTCAATGATGTCTCTATCATGATAATCTGTGTTTGACCGTACTGGTTGAGTTGAGTTGGTTATGGAATGAAATGTTGATTAGTGAATATGTTATTGTGTTGTGATATGTAATTAGATTAATGATCTATGATTGATGTAGTAATTGTTTTAGTGGTTATTTCAGTATTAAAGTGATTCATATTCAGCTGTCAATATATTGAGATTTGTACGCAGGTCATCTTTAGAGGAATCGTGTACATACACAGGTGTGCTTCATAGAAGTAGCATATACATTTTGACATGTGTTTGATCAGGGTTTACAGTGACAACATTTGGTTTTTGTGATGAATAGTACATGGTCTAGTATACTTATGAGTGGTTATGCATTGATATGATATGATATGAATTTCTTTGATCTAGTTGCATTGGTTGACAAAGATTCAGTGATTGATTTGATGATTCATTTGGTTCAATGATTGGGTGATTTGATTCAGAGATTGATTTGATGATTCAATCGGTTCAATGATTGGGTGATTTGATTCAGTGATTGTTTTTACAATTGTTACTTGGTTTGAGCTTAATGATAGAAGTGGGTCCAATCTGAAAATATGATAAAAGGTGGCCTACATTTTTGATGTATTGAGTCAGGTGGATCTAGTATGAAACATTATGAAACGTGGTAACCAAGAGGTGTTAATGGTTGGAGCCTTCGTTGAGGGAGTCAAAGCTTCCTTCGAGTAGTAGCTAGAGAATTTGTGCAGGGGGTAGGAGCTCCCTTCTAGTAGGAGTCGATAAACAAGATCAAGGGGTTGGAGCTCCCTTCCAATGGGTGTTGGAGAATAAGAGAAGGTTGTAGCCTTCTACAGGTGGGTCCCTATATACTAGTATGAGTCTGCGCCAATACAAGATTGTAATATGTTTTCCTTTGTAATAAAAGAAGAAGACAAAGACAGCGATAATGATGATTTTGTCCCACATTGGGTTTCCACATAAAATATCAGTGTTCTATGCGTGTTGCTTATGTTTTGTGTTAGCTTCTTTTTACTTCTCATGGTTACTTCTCATGGTTTCTTCGTAATATATGTGGCTTTACTTCATAGAAGTCACGTATATACGTGGTTTGCATAAATGACAGTAGCGTACAAAATGAAGAATATTAAATGAAAAGTTTAAAGTGAGTTTAAAATACTAATTCACCAACCCATCCTCCCCCTCCCCTCTTAGTATTTTTCCCAACACTAAGAGATCTGAGGGAGGTCAAATTGCTTGGGGAAAGAGGTGCCTTGCTTGTCCAAGGAAGGAAAATTAGAATTTGTATGACAACCATTAAAGTGTGGTCGATGTGCCTTTAATAGGTAGGTCTGCTGAAGAGTCATTGGGCTGAAGAGTCTAGTGAATGTGATTGTTCTACATGCATGTTAGTTTTTAATGTGTTGGTTGTGCATGAATTGTGATTATTATGTTTATCATGCATAGTAGGTCAGACATGCATTGTGGTGCTCATTATTGCAATTGTTTCATCATGATGTTGTTGGTGTCATTATGTATATTATGCTAATACCAATTGATGTTGCATACAGGATAGCCTCCCATGAAACACATTAAGGAATGATTTGATTATGTCTATATTTGGTTTATCTAACATGGCATGTTTGCAGGTGATAAAAGATTAGATATGACAAGTAGAATGGTGGATTACAATTCACATGACTCTCCTTACAGATCATCCAAGTAGAAAGGAGGTGAGTATTCTCTTGATTTAGCAGATACACTGAGAAGTTTGAAGCAAAAGATCAGAAGTTGCAAGGCATATAATAACAAGTTGATTGAATCACAGGAAAGACTTGTCAAAGCTCAAGAAAATCAAGTATAAGGTAATGTAGTAATCCTTCATATCCTATCAAATTTGCATTGACAAGAAAAGTTGAGGATCATCCATGGGCAAGAGGAAAGGACTAATGAGGAATATGATATCAGGTCTCAATCATGATACATGTTGGACATGGATGATACGTTGAGAGGTGGCATATGGTTGGATACACCTGACAGGATGCATTAGAGGCCCTCCATCAATCCAAACAGTGACACCAACACTCCTTGCTACTCTGACAGTGGATGAGATGCCTCAAACCATTTACTATGTCTTTGAGTAAGAAGCCCCATGAAAAGTTCACCCATGTGCTTTTTGTCACCATACCTCTCACCCTACATCAGTCTTTAGAAAGAAAGAGAAACAAATGAAAACAACTACCCCAAACTCCACCCCTTTCAATGTTAGAAGCCATATGTATATGCAAGCACTTTTGTATATGCATATAGATATGCAAGCAGATATAGAGAAGTCCACTTTCATAAATGCGCTTTCATTCCTGCATATGAAACTGTTAATATATTTAATCTCTTTTTGATATTTAAGCATAATTTCATTTCTAAGTTAAGGTCCCACCTACAACGGTCATGTCGGCTCCCAATTTTTATATACACACATATATTAAAGTTCACGTATATGAAAGAAATATTTGTAAATGTGTGAATTTTGTAATTGCACACAAATATAACAACATGCATATCTAACAACCACACATGTATATGCGGAAGCGCATATAGGAAAATATTTATAAAATATTATTGTCATATTTGTTGTTCTCCTAATACTTCAAATTTTTATAGGTACTCTATAAATGGGATCTCATGCAAAATGATGCCATGCATGTCTGCCACTTGTCATTTGTGAATGATTTAGCTAAATGATGTGTCAAAAACATTAACATCTTTTCATAAAATAAAATAAAATAAAAAACAAATTCTTTTTCAAAAATTTGAATTTCCTATATGCACTTTCATATAACACTTCATTTCTAAGGGCTTTAATGGAATCCATATGGCCAAGTACGGACAAGAAATTTAATAGGTATTTCACCTATTCATTTATATTCATATCCAAGCTTAAAATTTTATACGCTATATTTCTTTATACCCGAAGGCCCAAATAACCAAATAACCTATTACGTGCGAAATCAAGACCATTTTTGGAACCTCAACCAAATTCTTTTTCCTTTGATGAATTCAGACCATGACTTCAATCTCATGTCCATGCTGCCTACAACCCTAGACAATAGGATTCTTGCATGGCATGGTATGGTCCTACTTGAGAAAATTAAAATAAAAAGAAAAATTCTAACAAACAAATCCCAGTGCAAGTCTTGAGACTTCGGGAGTTCTCATGTGGAAATTTTGAGAACCAATCAAAACTTTCCACTTGGTTCTCTTGTCATGCCATGTCTTCCATGTCACTACCACATAATCTCTTCCATGTCACTACCATGTCATCACTTCGATGTCACTACCACCTAATCTTCCAAGTAAACACATTTCCATGTGTTATTCTTTGCTACCTCCATATGTCATCTACCACCTACCCAATTAACCACCTAAAAGTGAAAAAATTAGTGTCACGTGTCATCACCTTTGGTTGCCACTTTGATGTCCTTTGCCACCTAGATGCACCTGTCATTCCATCTATATCACCATTCTATTGGGGTCCACATGTTGGCTAAGGTAAGGAAATACAGATCCGACTGTTTTCTTAAGCATTTCTTGGTTGCACTTGTGGAGGCCTAGATGCCTAGATATAAACAAATTATCCAAATGTATCATATATCTAGTTATTAATCCAATGTGATGTGCAGCAAAGGGCTTGATTACTAGATGCCTCAGTGCATCCCAAGATGGTTTGGATTCAATTATAAGATGAAAAGTGGTGGGCATGCATGGCCTCATTTTTCATGAGATACCATTTATAGAGTACCTATTAAAATTTGAAGTATTAGGAGAACAACAAATATGACAATAAGCTTTTATAAATATTTTCCTATATGCACTTACAAATCTACATGTGTGGGTTTTAGATATGCATATTGTTATATTTGTGTGCAATTAAAAAAGTCACACACTTACAAAAGTTTGCTTTCATATGTGTGCAATAATATATGTGTGTATATAAAAATTGAGAGCCAACATGAGCATTGTAGGTGGGACCTTAACTTACAAACAAAACTATGCTTACATATAATGAATGTGTTCATAGTTGATCATTTGTATCAAGTATGAATCTTGGAAGGCTATATACATTTGTCTATGTTTTTCATTCATCATCATGAAGAGTTACTTCATCAATAATGAAGGCTTTGGTCTCGACCAACCTTTGTTGTTCTATTCTCATTTTGGCTTGAAATATTTTCCTTTCAAGGACCTTGGCTTTAAGCCTTTTCTCTTAATTTATGGCCTCTCAAAGGGCTTCTACTTTTGAAGGGAATTGCTTTCTTTGTTTTTCCCTTTTAATTATTTTGGGGTAGTGGATAGGAAGCAAGTCATAATATTCTCTCTGTTGCATTTTGTTCCATAACTCTTCATATGTGAGCATGTCTTGGAACATGAGTTCTTAGGGAGGGACTAATGTTCATATGGATGTAAGAGTTTCATATACTTGCAATGCTATTTAACTATATGATGGGGGTTGTGTCTTTTAAAAATTCTTGTGAGGAGCTCAAGCTCTTTTTTTTTTCCCGCCCAAGGAAACTTTGCCAGATCATAGTTGTATATTTTGATAGTGAAGCCCAACCATGACCTTGTATTGATGTTTGCTAAAAATAATGTTATCCCAAATTCCATAGTTTGATCGACATATTTTAACATATAAGTATTTGAAACTTATTTTATGCATTCCCATGGTTTATCTTTTATGGTTTTTATTTCATGTTATTATGCCATGTTATGTATTTGTATATTTTATGATTATGGTAATGGTGTCGGTGTCGGTTGCATCACCCTAGTTGGGTGAATTGGGGATGTTTCAAGTCCCAATATATAAGTATCAAATTCTTGATACAACATCATTGGTGATTGCTTTAACTCATACAAGGAATTTTTTAGCATGCATATCAACTCTTTCTTTCCTTTCACAACAAATCCTTCTAGTTGCTTCATGTAGTTTTCTTCTTCTAGATTCCCAAAAAGGAATGTTATGTTCACATCCATTTGTTCTACTTCAAGATCAAAAGCAGTACAATAGATATAAGAAATATAATAGAAGTAAACTTAGGAACAAGAGAAAAAATATCAACAAAAATAATTCCTTGTAACAGGGAATAACCCTTTGCTACTAACTAAGCTTTGTATTTCTCCTTTTTTGATAGCATGTTTGTACCATGTGCATACTTAATGCCTTGTAAGTTAGGAGAATGTTGAAACTCTCCAGGTTGTCCTAATGATAACAACTCCTTCTCAAAATGTACTATATAAGGGGAAAATTTTAGAAGACTCTAATGGTTTAAAGATATGAGTTTTTCACCATTGGGAAAGGTTCAATTCCAATGAGGCTTCCCTAGACCCATGGGACACCTTGACTGATTGAACTTGTGGTTACACCCAAAGAGAGAATGAAAGATTGAAATGAGCAAACTCACAGTACTTTCTTACATCTTGAGGTAGGAAGTTGTCCATGCATTCTCCCTTTTCACTAATGATCATGCCACTTTTGAGCTTGGTGTGATTGGTAACCTATTTGATCAATTCTATCGTTGGAAATGCTAATGCCCTTCCCATTACCAAATGTAAAGTTGATTTCTTGATAAAATTGAAAACAAAATAATCTACCTTTCATTGGTATTGTTAACTATATGGTGTGAAGTATGTGTGTTATTAGTTCCTGGACATAGTATACATGTATTTCTAGGATAGAATCATCATCGACAATCATATTCTTTCTTTTCTATCCCCAAATCAAAGGATCCTTATATAGAAATTTCTCTTCGACAATGAAATAACATCTGATCATCTTCCTAATTTATATTCTTCCTCATGTATCGTCATAGGGATAGATGTTATGATTTCTTCCTTAGCCTTCATATTTGGATTATTTTGATATTTCCACACTACAAATCCCTTTTGTAGCATTTCTTTGTTTGACTCTACATGCAAAAAAAAAAAAATCCAATTTTTTATATAGAAAAAGAAAAAGGATGGGAAATGTTTGGAAATTACCATGAATAACTCTAAACTAAGGATGATTTCACCTAATGTAAAATATGAAGGTTGCATCTCAAATCACTTAATTATAAAACAATAATCAAATATAATTAAGTGATATCACCATGTATTGAAACAATAGTTGCTTCATTGTTTCACTTTTGTTTGAAATTTTTTTATGGAATGAAACACTACAAGATTCCAGGTGAATTTAAATCCAACTAGGTTTGACTTTTGTTTGAATTATTTTTATGGAATGAAGCATTACAAGATTCTAGGTGAATTTAAATCCAACTGGGCGCCCAATCTATGATATTTATGACAAAATTCCTGAATTGTCTAGTCCTAATGTAGTAGTGTATGCTCGAATCAACATTGATGGCTGGTCTGATGTTCTAAGCACATGAAACTGCCATTTGGTGATTCCAAAAGGATTTTGGATGCATTTGTCAATGATTACCCATTAGTGGAAGACATCATGGATTGTTAATTAGTGTTATGTATTTCGAGTTTTGATGTTTTCCTTATGGTTACATTGATGTTTTACTAGGTAAATTCCATCAATTATTGATTTTCGACCATCACAAATAACATTTTCAAGTTAAATATTTGTTGATTGTGTCAACGGTGACATGGAATCACATGGTTTGATGTCATTAGGCCTAATTTATGACAAGATGGACTCACTCGAATCAAACTTCATCTTTTAAATGGATGGTTGAGAAATATTATTAGTGCCCTATTGAGTGATTTGGTTAACATCGAAAATTAGCATTAGGATTTCACTAATGTCCATTAAGTCATTGAATGTTGATGACCTTTTGGTGATGGATAAACTCTATGGTATCAATGAAATCCTCTAGGTAACACAATTTTCTAGACACTTATGGGATTTGTTGGCCATTGATGAATTATTTTGAGTTACACCATGTCCAACCAAAGATATTTCATTGTCACTGATAATCTTATTGATGATCGATGAAATGCATTGTGTCACACATTTTGTTACCCATCAAATCTTGTTCAACACTAATTGGGTTGTTGGAGGTCAATGCAATATTTTGGGTGACACATTTTGCTAGTCATCAAATTTCTCTAATCATTGAGAGGGGTTTCAAAAATAGGTGAAATATGTTAGGTTGCACATTATGTTTCCCATTGAATTTTTACTAATGTTAATGGGCTTGTCAGTGGTTGGTGCAAAATTTCGGGTGGCAAATTATGCTACTCATCAAATTTATTGGTCATCGATAGGTTTGTTGGTGATAAGACAAATATGTTGGTCACATGTTATGTTATGCATCAAGTTTTTCTAATATCCAATTGGGTTATTTTAAGCAATTATTAAAGTTGATTGTGTTTTTCCAAAATTTCTTGGATATTTTTCATATGAATCTCAACAATATAATACATTATTCATCAAAATTTTCAACAAGATGATTACATAGAAAACATAAATAGGACAGTAAGTTGAAGTTGAGAAAACAAAGTGGTATCCTAAAATTTCTTTGTAGTGAATTTTAAGAGGATGTGTTGAGAAGTCAACATGGAGAAACACTCTGATGCCTACATTGATAGGCTTATTGGTGATCGATTAAATGCGTTGTGTCACACATTATGCTACCCAACAAATTCTGTTAAGCACTGATAGGCCAGTTGGAGGTCAATGAAATATTTTGGGTTACATATTTTGCTACTCATCAAATTTGTCCAATTATTGATAAGGGTGTCAAAAATTGATGAAATATGTTAGGTTGCACACTATGTTTCCCACTGAATTTTTCCTAATGTTGATAGGCTTGTCAGTGGCTAGTGAAATATTTCGAGTAGCACATTATGCTACTCGTCAAATTTCATTGATCATCGGTAGGTTTGTTGGTGATAAGATAAATATGTTGGTCACTTGTTATGTTATGCATCAAATTTTTCTAATGACCAATGAACTTGAGTGATTTTAAGAAATTATTAAAGGGATATTTCTAGAGTCGATGAAGAGAGGATATAGGGATGGCTGAGAAAAAACACTCACAAGCAGTGTATCTTCTGAAAAGGGCCAGATCAAGGGGTGGTCTGCATGACAGAGGATACTAGGAGCCACTAGAACATGATTTTCAAAGAAAAAACTCTTTGACCATGAAAATTTTTGAAAAGGAGTTGCACCTTCATACAAAGAAGAGAAGGAGGTATATCTAGTGTTACCATAAGGGGAGTCATGGAAGGGAACTATGAACTGGCCACCTTCAAGGTTTGAGGTTCCCGAGGGAAGAACCGGTCCAACAACATCCTTAATGAGGTCTTCTGAGTTTGTTCTTGTCACAAAATGACCATCAAAAATGCTACCTTGGAGAGGAAAGTGTGCCATCAATGAATCCATTGTTTCCTAGCCACAAGGGGAGTTGTTTCTCACCTCGAGGACTGGTTGTCGGTGAGGTGAAAATGGTTTTACCCTCTCGTGGGTCCTCCGAGTAATCGACTAGTGTTTCTTCCATAGTAAAAATATTACCATAACATGCATGTAACACTGACTCCTGTATTGTGTGGTCATTATGGGGGAGCTTAAACTTTGTCTGTTAATCATACAATGTGTTTAGCTCTAGTGGATTCTTCATTGATTAGGAGGGTTAGACTTAAACCATTCTTCCCTCAAAACGAAAACCAAAACGTGGATGTATGTCAAGTAGGGGCTTACATTGAAACATGGAAGCAAGTGGCAGTATTGAGACCTATCAGATTAGTGGGTGCCATCAGAGGTCGTTGTTGGAGTAGAAGCCACCTACTAGGCCTCCACTCCTATTGTTCTTCATTTATATAATAAATTATTTACTGAATAATGGCATAACTTAATTATTTGTTAAATGAAGTTAGTGTTCTTTGTCAAAATCCTGAGATAGCTCACTAGCTAAAAATATTAACATGGTAAATATTAAAAAATTGCAAAGCTCATCAATTATATCAATAAAAAGAGCTCCTAAAATCTAACTATAAGTTGAAACACTTAACTTTTAGTTTTTTAAGAATTCATTTTCTACGTTTTACCTACATACCTCAAATGATATTTTATTTTAAAAGTTATTACAAAATTTTCTTTTATGGGTTGGTTTCATCAGTTTGATATGAATTATATTAGAAGACTTGTTTATTTTGGAATAGGGATTCCATAATTTCATTTTAATTATCAATAATTGCTAGGTAAATGATAATTATTTAACCTCCATGAAACATTTTAGAATATTCTTAATGATATTCACAAATCAAAAGTTGAAATTGATCTTCAAAGTAGTTATTCCATTTTTGTCATTTTAGTTGAATTGATTAATTAAATAAAAAAATCAAAAGTTGAAATTGATCTTCAAAGTAGTTATTCCATTTTTGTCATTTTAATTGAATTGATTAATTAAATAAAAATGTCATTTGGACAAGTGTCATGAAATGAGTTATGGTTTTTGGGATATGATATTGATGAACCATGGTATTGGTCCATAGTATTCTAACAAAATATATTTACAAATTAAAAATCTTCATGATAAAGTGACCTTTAATCCTTGAGAATTTTTGTTACATGTTTATTTAAATGCATACATATTTAAGTTATATGTTAATTCCTTTTATGGTTAATAATAATAATAATATAATTTATTTATTTTTACGATTTTTTACCAAGAACAATTGTATAATTCCCTTAGTGCTCAACAAGTTGACACGTGTTCCTTGTAAAATAAAAATAAAATATTCTCTAAATGAAAAAAATATAGGAAAAACAAAAATGAAAATACATATTTGATTAATTTTAATTAAAAGTATTATAAAACATCAATGTTGGGTTGATATTACAATGTAGTGTGAAGTCCAACAAAGATTTATTGGAAATGCATGTTTAAATTGGGTACCCTAAAAGAAGTTTGAGCCTCATGAGATTTGCTCCTTCTAGCCTACTTACTAGATCTTTAGTTAAAATGAATTTATACCATGAGATGTATTATAAAATCTTTAAATACTTATTATGGATTGGTGTTTATTAATACTTATCAATCATTTAATTTATAAAACTATAATAGTATATGTTTTTAACAAAATTTGATAGTTTATCCAAATACATCGTAGAAACTACAATTTCGTTTGGGCTAAATGTCATTTACGATCTTTCAGATTTAAATGGAATCGTCAAATACAATAATAGAGTCCTGTTTGACCCCAAACTTCAAAACTAAGATATATACATTTCATTTATATATTCCTTTCCTGATATATAAATATATTTCCACATTCTTATTTTCATTATTAAAATATGAGAATTTAATCTAAAATCACTAAGTAAAATAATAAATCTAAAAAAATATGAAAGAATTTAATTAATGATATTTATTTTTTACTTTAATTATAAATATATTTCTTTCTCTTTCTTTTTTCACATTTTTATTTACATTATTAAAAAATTAAAATTTAATCTAAAATTACTATGTAAAATAATAAATTCCAAAAATAAAAAAGAATCCCATCAATAATATTTATAAGATAATTCCCGGATGCGGGTGACACCATGCATTTGCCTTGCCACGTGACCGGCACGCGGCACCCTTGGGAAGGAAGCCTGGTGATCAATGCAGAGCATTAAATTGACCTTCAATGGCATTCAATGCCATTCTTTCTACCCAAGCTACCAAGTTTTATCGGGAGGTGCCACCAGAATGTTCAGGAATTGTGATTTAAGGGTTATTCGCCTGTCTGAGCAGGCTGAGAATTCAGGCTCTGAACTGAAGAGGAATGTAGGTTTACGGGTTGAAAGTAGGAGTGTCAGGGTAACGCATTCGCGTTTCAGAGGTTCGGCTCAGAGACATAGCTGGCCTCCTCTGTCCCCTTTCATCTCTGAGAAATATTACTGGAGGTCTGTGTTTCAATCTGGAATTGTCAATATGCCGATTCGGGGTCATGCTTCCCCGCGTAGGGGAAAGAAACATGGAGGTCGGGATGTTCATAGCCCGCGCAGAGTTTCCCCGTTGACAGTAGCTTCGCCCAGCTCCCCGGGCTATGAAGATTTACACTTAGACACGGACAATTCGGTCCAGATGGTAACTTTTCGTTACATCCGGCGCACTAATCGACCGATTGTCTCCGCTCTCATCACAGTGGTCTTCACAGAGGAAGAAGACACCGAGGGTAAGGGTAAGGGAATTTATGATATGCCGAAGCAAAGCTCCAACAAAAGCCCTCAGGGTAGCAGCCAGGAGGATAGCTCCTACCAGCCATCCATTCAGAGCCAACCTGAAGAAGACAGTACTGGCATTCATGCCAAGGAACAGAATGAAGCCTTAAGAGAAATTTGCGGCTTAATCGACATGGAAATTTCCAGTTCCAAGGATAAGAATGTACCTGCAGAAGAAAAGCCGCCTGAGCGTTTCTTTGGTGCTAGGCTGTATCCTGTTCTCCCTCCGGGTTTTCTGCGTTTTGAGGATATTCCTTGCGGCGTGGAGGTCGATTTTCTGCCAGACCCTGAGCGAGAGGCAGCGGAGTGGGAAGCTGCGCAGAATGTTGCTAAGCAGAAGGCCGAGGAAGACAAGGTGGCGGAAGAAACTGGTACAGGGTAAGGTCATGGCTTTCGCTTCTGGTTTTTTGGTTTTTTTCTCCTGGAGTAATGACCTTCGGAGGTCGTCTCGGCCCTGGTTTTGGGTTTGGGTGTATCTGCACCAGCTCTCCCTCCGCTATGCTTGCCACCTTCGTCCAGCATGATTCTGGTCCTCGGACGTGTGTCGTCCGCCACCTTTGCTCTGTCAGTGCCACCTGCTCGGTTGCTGGACGCGTGTCCTCTCATCCTGGTTCCACCTTGTTTATTTCTGTTTGGTCCAGTCAGCAAGTCTCTTGTATGGTCAGCAAGTTTTTGTATGGTCCAGTCAGCAAGTTTTTTTGTATGATCAGCAGCAGTTTTAGTTTTAGACATTTACAGGCTATATTATCTTTTTCTACTGACTGTAAATGGTTTGTTAGATTCAGAAAAATATCAATGTTCTCACCAGTAATGGTCTGTATCACTTGTCAGAGAGCTGTCCATGCGCTCTCAGAGGTTTCGACCTCTTGTACATACTCTTCTTTTTTATTTTAATACAAATAGTTTAGTCTTTTGCCCAGAAAAAAAAAAAAAATATTTATAAGATAATAATTCATTTTGCAAAAAAACCAAAAAATATGAATATGAAGTGAAGTTAATGCCAAAACTCTCAAATTGCTTATTAACTCTAAGATACAAAAAGTCCAAAAGTCCACATTGCGAGATCCTAAATATAGATATCTTAAATATAGATTATGTTGCTAGTGGGTGTACTTGGATGGTGTTTGTTAAGAATATGCAATTTTTAAACAAAATTCGTTTAATCCATATAAAAGATCTTCATGGCAGATGAACTATCTTTGGTCATTACTAGAAGTAGTGAAAGAAAAAAGAAAAGATATTAGGTAAATCTAGATTTTTTGGTGACTCTCAACTAATAACCAAATGGACTATCTTTCAAATCAGTATTGAGAGCATTTGACTTAGACTTTTTTTACAGGTCTTTCAGAATCTATGCAGTGTTTTGATTGATTGTCCTTTAAATCCATTGTCAAAGAACTCAACATACAACAGTTAAACTATCAAATCTAAATTATATACATTTCATTTTTATTTCTTTCACTCTTAAATATATAATATCTTCCTTTAATGATATATAAATATATTTCCATATTTTTATCTACATTATTAAAAGAAGAAAATTTAATCTAAAATCACTAAGAAAAATAATAAATGTGAAAAATAAGAAAGAACCGATTAATGATATTTTGTTTACTCTTAGTTATAAATAAATATCTTTCTTTTCTTATCTGCATTTTTAAACTATTAAAATTTATAATCTAAAATTAGCATGTAAACTAATAAATTCCCATCAATAATATTTATAACTATAAGATAATAATTGGTTTTGAGAAATTCCAAGGAATATGAAGTAAACCACATTAGTTAGTTCTAAATGTCACCAAATAACATTGATGTGATTAATCCAAAAGACATGCTTATTACAATATGAAGTGAAGTTAAAGGCCAAAAAGATGAAATTGCTTATTAACTCTATGATATAGAAAGTTGAGATTGCGAGTTATCATGAATATAGATTATGTTGTTCGATGGGTGTTTGTTAATGAGATGTCATTTTTAAAGCAAAATTCGTTTAATCTGGATTAGAGATTTTCCTGGCAAAAAAAATTAACAACTAACTGTGAATTTTTTTATTTATTAAGTCTAGATTTTTGGTGACTCTCAACTAGTAACCAAATAAACTATCTTTCAAATTAGTATCGAGAGAATTTGACTTAAACTATTTATACAAATCATTAAGAATCTATGCATTGTTTTGATTTATTGTCCTTTAAATCCATCGTCAAATAACTCAACCCACAATAATTAAACTATCCAAGGAAGTTTTGGAGTTCTCTTGAAACCTTCATTTATTGAGAAATTTGTGATGGTTCCATAATGATGGAGTCTGTTTGAATGCATGAGGATGAGCGCATTGAGAAAATATTCACTTTGTCTGCCAAACACAATGATGCATGCCTCCCTTGCTTGGTCTGATGCAAGTCATGCATTAATTCCTTCATTTTCATCCACCATCCAATACCGAAAATTCTTTAACTTCCTTGCTGCCATGGCCATATTTAATACATTGTCGGCCACAATGCTATGAATAGCCTCCACAAGTTTGTCAATGGAAGGAACTAATCCTCTCAACATTGTGGATAGGAGGTATGCAGACAAAAATGATGCACGAATCCAGAGCTTCTCTTCTTCCGTTTTCAAAACATAGAAATCTGGATGATCTCTTCTTTTGAGAAAGGCTTCACAAATTTTGCCTGTTCCAGAAGATCTATATGGTGATGAGACCTTCCAGCAATCAATTCATTTTCTTTCATACAATTGTTCAACCCTTACCGTAACTATAGGGTCCAAATATTTCCTTAAAGAGTGCTCCGGAATGCATCTCTTACACTTGCCCTTAAAACCCCAGTTATTTCACTTGGCTTGGTGCTGCAACAAGGGAACAAGGCATCGAAGTAAGGAACAATGATTCTTCTCTCCCGATGGGCTTGGAAACATCTATAAACATGGCATTTCCGACTACCAGCTAGCTCAAGTTCCGCAGGCAGGAACCATTAATGAGGGACAGGAACAACCAGAGTCTGGTATATTTCAGTTCTCAGAGACCAAGTCCGGCTTCAGTTATTTTGGATTTTGAAACAAAAGTCTCTACGCCTTCATCCAATGAGTTCAATTTTACAATTTCCCGAATACAGTTAATATCCACTTGGAAAATTTCATTTTTTACTTCTTGGCCAGCGAGGATTTGATTTTCCGTCTTAAATAGATCTATGGCAGAAACCTAAAGGTTGCTGGCCGTAGAAGAATAGAATAAAGTATAAAGTTGACGGAGTAATCTCTTCGATTTCCTGGCAGCACAGACTACCACAGTCACAAGATCTCACTGAGATGCGGTGTTCATTTTACGCCTGTTGTCCATTTGAAACATGGCAATAGAAACACTCTTATAAGCAACTACGACGGTGTTGCTTACCAGCAAGAGCTGCCCGGTCCTTATTTCTTGGGTGGCGTAGAGTCCTCGGCAGCGGCTGTCTTCGGTCGTCTTGATCTCCACAGAACCCATGAAATCGTTCACTCTCGGAGGAGAAGATGCGCGTCCGAGCAAGTAGTCTGAGATGTCATATTCGCCATTCAACCTCTGGGTCTACAGACTCTGGCCTGGTAAAGGGTGTCTTTGTATTTCATTCGTTTCGATTACTTTTCTCCACCAAATTATCTCAAACATAAACAACATCATGAGAAAGAGAGAGAAAATGAACAGGAGTTAATCCACCAACCAGATGATGTAGACGATTTCAGCAAGACGTAGAAAATTCCGCTGGGGGAGTGCCTGATAAAACTTCTGGGTATGGACTGGCTAAGCTCCTAGGCCAGGATGATATATGAGCAGATACCAGAGGAGGGATAACAAAATATTTGCGCGCCAGTTTGAAATCGAAATAAATTAATTTCAAAAAAATTGGGTGCCATTGCCAATTTGAAATAGTGAACGGGGAGGTTTGAAATGGTAAACAATGGCATTGAGATTAAAATTGCATTAACTAACTGATGTGATAGAGGTACGAATTATGGCGCTGTGTGGGTCAGAGCGATTTATCTAGCCGTTGACGTTGAAACCGTAAACGTTGCCGGAAAGACGATGGCCATGTATGGATATGCATGTTAAGAAGGCCATACACCAAGCATAAGGTACTGGCAACCAGTAAATCTTATGCATTAATGGCCCAATAGCATAGGATTTATTGGTTGCTGATTGAAACTAGGTAGAAATAAATGTATGTATTGGTTAGTGGTATGACAGTAAAGTCGGTTGTCTTCAGCTATTAGAAAATGCGCGTACGGCGATTCTCCCATGTGAAGAAATCACGGGATTCAAATTTGATCAAGATAAGATATGTGGTGCAATATTGAATAATACACCATAGATAACATAATATATACAATGATGATATCTAAGATGAAACCATTTGCAAGTAGCATATACAATGATGACATCTCAAATGAAACCATGTGCAAGTAGCCTACAATGAAAACTCGTCCCAGAAAGATAGAGAAAGGACCTAGAACAATATTGAACATGATCATGGAAAAGTTTGAGGTTGTTGAGAAAAAGAAATTTGCAAATTAAATTTGATTTGACTCATTTTTAACAAACTCTCCACGACCTAGTAAACTTACAATCAAAATGAATTTGAAAGAAACAATGAAAGTTACTAGGAGGCGTCAATGTTATGAGACAGGGAAGGAGGAGGTTCACTCATTGTGATATGTTACTTTGGAAAAACACTTCTAGCATTCAAGGTTACAAATAGATGCATGATTAAGATGTTGTAGGGTTATCATGCGAGCTTTGGACACTAGACATGGGATCTCTTCCTATTAATGTCAAGGAACTTAAAGTAAGAACTATTGAAATTGTTGCATATTGGATTGGGAAATAGGTATCTAGTAAATCATCAACAATGGTTAAACATCACTAGAGGAAAATGGTTAAAAATATCTAGTCCTCACAATCCATGAGTGTCAAGCATCTCTAGCCCTGATAATTCATGAGTGTCTAGACATAACCAAGTAATTACCTAAAAGGAAAAATTAATTTTCCTCTAATATCGTAATAGGGCATTAGAATATATAAAGTGGTCCTCAATATTAAGATTTAAGAAGTAAGTTTGGAAAATACAACGTTATTGACAAATATGTTTATTTGTCTCATTGAAAAACTAATGGGAGCAAACTCTACACTAAGTAAGAGGTAACCTTAAGCTACAAGGGAGCTAGAGTTTGGTGTACCCTAGGCATAAATTGTGCCCCTTTTTGCACTCGAGATATAAGTCTAACTAGCTTTGAATTTTGGGAAAGAACAACTCTCTAAGATTAGAAATGTAGACCCAATGTACACTCTACAAATCTCAAATGAGTGCCTTTGTTTAATTTTCTCTTAGAGAGATAAGGAACATCCATTAAAAATTGAGGTGAAGCAAGCAATAGAATCTTTCATATCACCTTGAATTGATCCTATGGTATGTGTGCTTCATAGAGGATTTGATAGAAATACACGTATATATTAGAAGACCTCTTTGTGAGTTTCCCATCCCATTGAGTCTATGTATCATCATGATTACATGAAGTATCATTGAGGTAATCAGTGGGGTTACGCCATTCTACAATAACCATATCATGAATCATTGATCTCTTTTCATGAAGTTGTTTGGATAATCGTCATGATAAGCACTCTCTCCCCTAAATGTATGCCCTCCTCACCCCCCGAACCTTATACCCATATAGCAGGGTAGGTGCGACGAATGGTTGAATGGCTCGAAGCCTCGACTGAATGTCCTTAAATTGACACTAAAAACATTGTTTTTCAAGAGTTTTTAGAGCCACATATCCCTTACTAAGTCAAGTATTTACTACTAGAGTCAAGCTAAAGTTTGGTCTAGAGAAGAGAACCCCCAATATATATACGAGAAAAACTACTACAAGCCTCTTACCTTTGTATGTAAGATTCACATCTCTTGACTCCCTTTTAGGGATCTTAAAGGCCATGATTTTTTTTTTCCTAGATTAACCTAACATTGATGAGTGAGTGTCATAAAAGGAAGTTAGGATTTTAAGTTGTCTCTAGAGCCCCCTCACTAGGTGCAGCATGGGGATAATGTCATTTACAAATAAGAAAATATTGATGGATACTTTGACGAGAATGAAACCATCTAAGGTAATCATTGACTATGTTATGATTCCTCTATTTTATCATTGGAAAGTCTAAAAAGTGTAGGAGAAAGTGGGCATTCTTGTTTTACTCCTACACTGATTTAAATATACATTTTTATATATTCACATACTAATATATATTGAATATTAATACGAATATTTAAAAATGAAAATAAAAATAAATATTTAATATAATAATTTTGATAATGACTATTACTATTATTTTTATGAATTGTTAATATTATTAATTATTATTTAAGATCCAATTTTTTTTTTTGTAATGAATCTATTAATCAATCTATTAGCTGAATTAAGCCAGTAATAAAAAAAAAAAATAACATTTAATAGTAAATATTGATGATAAAAAATTAAACATTTAATAATAAATATTGATGATAAAGATTAAATAATCAAAGTATTTATTCATTTTTACATTAATAACTGTATTAAATAATAGTTTTTAAAAATACTTAAAATACTTCAAATTTTTTTATTATGATTAAAAGTAAATGAAAAGATTAAAACAACCGACATCCATTTAAATCTTCTCACCTCAAAACTATTTAAAACCCTAATTCAAGCTCTTCTTCTATCAACATTCAAGAAGTCCTCATGATGGATCCCTGTTGGGATTTGAAACATTGACTAAAAATGGTTTTTATTATGGGTTCTCCGGTTACTAAGTTACTAGTCCTCCTCTATTTATTAGTCCTCATTTAAACTATGCCAACAATGGCTTTCTAAAGTGTCATAACAATCAATACTGCGAAGAGTGGAAGACCCAAAGCCTTAACCCTATTCGTGAACAAGTGCCATGACATTGTATCAAATGACTTGCAAAATTCCAAAAAGAAACAATGTACTTTACACTCATTGGCTTTAACCAAAGTAAATATATGATTATTAATACAATGGTTCTCCCCAAATCTTATTCAACCTTTGGTTGTCATCCTTTGTCTTTATGCATATGGAGATGTGAATATCTAAAGTTGAGGCAAAGATCTTACCTAGGATATAGCCAACCATAACAATGTACCCCATATCTTGTTTCTCCTTTGGTTGTCATCTTCTTTTCCTTTGTGCATATAGAGAAGAGAGTATATAGGGTTGTGGCAAAGATCTTACCTAGGATATGATGAACCATAACAGTGAGGTTATTATTAGGATAATTATGGTCTCATGTAAGAGTCATAAATAATACTCAAGGTCTAAAAAATGTGAAAATTCATAAAGATACCATAAAATTAAACATGTTAGCAATACACACTACTAAATTTAAAAAATTATACATAATAAAAATAAAATAAAATAAAAACCAAATAAAATTTCAATTCAATAAAACAAAACAAAATTCCATTTTCCCTTATAATCCACTTTTAATCAGTCACATTATAATTTAAACCATCTAAATTAATAATAATATAAAACAAAACAAAATAAAATTTCACTTATAATCACTTATAATCAATCACATTATAATTTAAACCATCTAAATGGGTATACTTACCTTAATCAATTTTTTGTATTTATAAATTTCATAAAACTCTATTAAAACAAAAATTAAGAATTATTTAAAACCCATTATTCGATTAATTGTGATCGACCATGAGACCAATTACTTGCTAGTTCTTATAATTTTTCAGAAAATAGTTGGTTTTCAGAGTCCATACTACATATTATATAATATAATTAATATATATATTATTTTGAATATTGTTCTTAATATAATATTACATTAATACAAATTACCAGGACATTGAGTTAGAATATCATATTATCAGATTAAAATAAAAATTGAAAAATATATATATTTTGATAAAGCAGTTTAGTTAATTTCTAATTTCTAATTATTGGTTAATTATTTCTAATAATTGTTTTTAATTAATTATTACTATAAATTTATTGAATAAAATCATTGTTTGAATATTAACACATAAGAAAAATATTTTACAACAAAAGTGAAATAATGACACTAATCTCATACATGTATGCACAAATATATGTATGCCTTTTAAATATATTATTTCGTTAAATTAATCTTCATTATATAAGGGCTTCCTTCTTAGGAAAATGACCCTCCGAGGAAAAGTATAAACAACAAAACCTAGAGTTATTCTAACTGATCAAACCCTCTGTATAACTTCTCCTTCAACATTGTTCGTTGTTGGATCATTCTCCCTTGCTATCCCTTGCTCTTCCTCCTTGGACTCTACACACTTGGATGAATATCCTTCTCCACCCAATCGCTGAGATCTCACTGCCTTATTGTCTTGTTCCCTCTAGATGTGTCTTTTCCCTTAGCTTAGCCTTCTTTTTATAAGTTTGAGGTATTGGCCAAATTCACAATCCTAGTCTCCAAAGTGATTGACGATTGAGATTAGATCCCAATGTCATTTGACATGAACAATTGAGATTCATTTATTTCACTAATGCAAATAAAATTTTGCATTTCAATAGATTAACTCACTTTTTCTTGTAAAAGTCATTTGCTTTAATATTTCTATTAATTAAAATAATTGATAAGGTTATAATTCCTTTTGGATGACTTCCACTTGTCAAGACACTTAGAATTGTGTGGAAGTACTTGTCCCGTGCTACTATCGTCAACACTCCCTCTTAGTGAGGAAGATACTTCTAGAAGAACTGTATGTAATTAGCTTCCCCTTTGACCTTGGCTAAAATGTCCCATGCATCATCCTTCAACATGGATTTTGTCCAAAGCTCTTTATTTGTTTCCTCCTTAATGATGTTAGTCATTAATCTTAGGTAGTTCAAAAACCTCTTAAGAGGCATGCTCTCCTGAAATGTGCACCTAGGAGTCTCCACATGCTTCTTAGCATCTCTTAATGTCTGCTCAAACTACGTGGGTCGTCAGAGGGAACTAGAAGTAGCTACTATCTCCTCCCAACCTAAACGTTGAATCCCTAAAGTGGAAGTCTCTACATGTTGTTCTCCCTTAGGAGCCTCATGCTCTTCATCCTCTGTGACTATTGGTGGCAACTCATGAGACTTCCTAGATGCCAAGTTCCCCCCTAACTTAACATCTCTACTCAAAACTGTCATCCTCTGTGTTGATATGAAGATCATGTAAGGCTCCATCTTTGTTCTCTTCTCCACAAACACATGGATGTATTCTGGGAAACCACTGATCCTTAAATGTCCTATCTTTTGCTCCACTCCTATGAATTCCTCCTTAAGAGTATTTTCCCCCAATATCCTCTGAGGACTCATGTTTTACACATGCACTATAGAATTGCATGCCTTTTCCTCAAAAAAATAAATGGATCCTGGTCACGTATCATTTCCTTGGCAAAATTGATTATGGATCAATTCTCTCTTCACAAGCCCAATCTATTGAGGTTTGCACAAATTTTTCATATCCCTCTTGATCCCTACCTCCTTGCAGAAATGCTTGAAGTCATTGGAGGTGTAATCTTCCCCAGTATTTGACCTCAATACCTTGGTTTTTCATGCTTGTTTGGTTCTCAGCCTAAGTCTTGAAATCCTAAAATCCACTGAAGACCCCATCCTTGGTCTTCATGAATAAGATCCAAGTTTTCTTGGAATATTTATCAATAATATTGACATAGTATAATGCTCCTTGCATTGATTCCGTTGACATCAATCCACACACATCTAAGTGACTTAGATCCAAAATCCCCTCAGACATACTCTCACTAGAAGAAAAATCATCCTTAACATTCTTACTAAGTACACACCCCCTATAAACACCATACTGTTCAACACTAAACATTGGGACACTAGGGACACTCTCTATCAATATTAGAAATGCCCTATGATGCGAAGTGTCCCATCCTCTTCTACCACAACTTGCACAGGTTTTCATTGTCATGTACCAAAGCCTAAACAAGTTTTACCTTCAACCTATATAAGTTTCGCTCTCTAACCCGAATGGACACTACTATGTTTGGGCTAATATCCTTTGGATGAATGAGCACTTTCCTACTCCTGAAAATTACCTCATATCCTTTACCCTCCATCACTAAGACTGAGAGAAAGTTATTATTAAGTCTTTATACAAATAGCACATCATTGGCTTCCAAAATTCCTCCTAATTCGAGCTAGAGAAATTCCTTGTCACTTGTTAGACGCAATACCATACAATCACATGTAACTATATGGATGAATTTGGTGACTATTTTATATACCCATGTCCTACGTCATCTCCTGTGTGATTGCTTACTTTTGGTTGTGTTTTGTACAACATCATATCTCGTGTATGACATTGAAACTACAATTTTTTGCATCTATTGTCACCTATGTTGTTGTACTACATATGGCCATGTATGATTCCTTTTATCTTTTCCTTCTACTATATAACCATCACCTCATTTCTTCCTACTTTTTTAGTATTATTATTTCCTCAAAAGGTTGGCCCTACACTAACCCTACAACTCTTGATGATTTTTGGCCTCTATGCATATGTGAAGTACTTCATAAATTGCCCCCTTAGAGAGACAATTTTGATACCATGTTAATTTCTTACCCCATCTTTTGGCTAATTATTTTCTATTAAATTCCTTTCTATAAATTAATTACTTTAGTATATAAACTCAATAAAAGCATTGTTGCAATTTTAACATGTACATAAAAGGTAACAACATAAGAAAAATAATGACACCAATCTCATACACATGCACACATAAACATTTTTCCCTTTAAATATGTTGTTCCATTAGATTAATCTTTAGCATATTGATGAGCACCAGTATTGCAACAAGAGTGTTGCAACTCCTGGGGCCACCAACTTTACTTTATCAACCCGGGGTTCATACAAACTTGGAGGCGACAATGTTGTATACACAATTAAAAGTGATGGGTTTGTTGTTTGTCACTGCTCAGCTGGCGATAGACCACTAGGGTTTTTCAATCCAGACTTTTATGGATTCAGAAGAAGCTTGATTACTAATGAGGGAAAGAGAAATCTACTCTAAGAGAAAGCTTGTTTACTGCAGTAAGGAAAAAGACCGAAATCAAATTCTAAAAACACACCATTTTCTAGCTAACTGCTAAGAGGATATGCTTCAAAGGAATGCTAAGTATACATGTATGCAATCCTACTGTCCTAAGAATGAAAATTCAAAACATCAAACATTCTACTATTGTGCATATAAATTACTAAAACAAATCTATTTTTCTTTTTGTCCTTTTTTTAAGTGAAAGTGTGCAATCTAATCTCTTTTGGTGAGGTGGCAGGTGGCTTAGAGATGCTGGTGAATGGTTAGAAGGTTGGGGAGACCAGTAGGTGACAATTTCTAGCTTCCTAGAGGCCTTTCCCTCAATTCGACCTCAAAACATGTCACTACAAGAAAACCTACAATATGTCCTAATGCGTTCTACAAGATATCCTGAAAACCTACAAGATCCTCTGTATTTCTACAGGATACAACCAAGAGCAAAAGGATGGGTGCTGAAGGTGATGGAAGGTTTAGGGAAGGTGGTTGGTGGATGGAATGAGGAAAGGGAGTGCCTAGGACCACTTCAGAACTCAAAACCAAGGTTGGGAGATGGTTGGATTTGCTCAACAAGATTAGAGAAGTTTACTTGTGTAATGACGAAATTGGTGAGGGTTTTAGTGAAAGCAAAGAATGATCATGGATGGATGAATTTGGCATGAGGTTGTTGACTATGAAATCTCTCTCTACTTCTGAAACACCTGTGCTGCATCAAACATTGACATTTACCCAAAACCATGTAAACAAGAAGAATTTCAATGATCTAGGAAAACGTAATTTCATGGTCTAACTGCCTACTTCATGCATGAGGAAAACTTGCAGAATAATATCGAACATGGATGAGATATAATGTAAGACTGAAGCTAGAAGAAATGATAACTAAATCCTACTCTAGCAAACTGATCAAATGCTGGCCTAAGTACAGAAAACCCTAAATTCCATGAGAAACTAGAATTTTGTCTTTTTGGGGCTGCATAGGAGTTCTTTCCTGAAACCATGATCCCTGAAGGAAGGAGTGTTGAAAATATCAACAAGAAATGCTAAAAATAGAAATGCTATAAATAGAATCTCAGATACTGGTGTTGGAAATAGCAACAAGGAATGATAAAATAGAAATGCTAAAAATAACATTGCTATAAATAGCATTTCGGGATAGATTCTAATTTTAATTAGTCCCTCAATTTAAATTTAGAATTAAAATTCGAATTTGGTCCCAGCATTTGTTTGAAAAATAATTAATTAATTCATATTGAGTTAATTAGTTGGAGAAAATCAAACATGAAGTCTTTGTGAAGACATGCAAGAGTTATCCCTTTGATTAAGGAAGTTATCCCTTAATTAAGGAGATCGGGATGAGTTGTTCTTTGAGTTGTAATTAGTTAGCTCAGTTAACTCAGTTAAGTCCAATTAGATTAGTTCCAACAGTTTGTGGAACTGATTGTGAGTTCAGTTAGTTAATGCATGCAGGCACGTAACTATTGCACTTCAGATAACTGAATATTCTCTCATAAATAACTCATGCATGTCAGTTCAGTTAGAGACCCAGTTGAGATTAGAGGAAGGGATAATGTCCTATCAGTTGGAGGAATTTTCCTATAAAGGAAACACATCCATGCAGAAGGAATTATCTCCTTCAGGACTGTGCTGTTACTTTTGAGTTTAATGTGTTGCGTGAGAGGTAAATTCGCACAGGTGGCAACATTAGACCCTAGGAGAAACTGCACAAGGAAATAGGAGGCTTGGAGGGCAGAGGAGAAGGTTTGTGAGAAGCCTTTGACTGTCTATGAGCAGCAGAGGGATAGTGCTGAGAGCTAGATGTTTTGTGAGTTGAAGCTTTGTGTAATCTGAACATATTTCCACTTGTATGATATTACAGATAGCAGGGTTTTTAGCTAAGGCTTTCCCTAGAGTATTCTTCTATGTTTCATGTGTGATTGAATCTTCTTCTTTGTTATACGTGTTCTGTTTGATCTTGCTCAAAATCGATTAAGCTTCTGCAAGTTTGATTGTAGAAGTAGATTAAGTATTTTTCTTTAGTACATTGCATAATCAGTTTAATCTACGGTGAAATTTCTATAAGGAGTGAGGCCAAAACCACCTATTGATAGCTTTTTGATGTTCCTTTATCTCTTCTAAACTACTATTAAAGTAAAGCACAAATGGAAGCAAACTAATCAGATCTACACTACTTGCAATGAAATAATTCTAAAGACAATTCAACCGTTAATCTATGAAATCAATTTAAGCATATAAATACAAGAAGAGTAGCCTTTGCTATTAGGGTTGGGCTCTATCCCAAGAAATTTAGCTCTCTGAGTGAAATCAGTGCTGGATCAAGGAAATGCTCATTCTCATTATCAAAACAGAAAATTACAAAACTTTTCACAATAACCTTGAAACAATTAACAAAACCCGGATTGACAATAAATGTGGAAGGGATTGAATCTATAACTCATATACGAAAACCAACAATAACTTCATCACAATAAATTTAGACACGATCTTATACACACATTTACATAACGGTATTGTCCTATAGCCATCTAACTATTTTGGATGGTCTAATTTATTATTAAGTGAATTCAGGTCAGGCTAAGACTTCTAAGGACCTTACCTATCAACCAATACATCCAAAAAATTTAAAAGGTTCTCCCCAACAATTCAAAGAAATCCAAATAAAATTCAGTAAGCCACCCATCTAGACTAAGACACTTGTCCTTTTGAAAGCACTAGAGTACCCTCAACAACTCCTCCATTGTAACTAATAAGAAAATGCCCTCATTTTCCACTTCTTCAATCATTCTAGGGAAAAAAACAGATCGCCTTTAAAATTTCATTGGTATTGGCCCTCTCATATTCATTGAATATGTCTAGGAAGTGTGAACACCTAGAGCTACTAGTCCCTTCAATCCTCTAACTTTGTTCCCCTCTAGGTCCTTCAATTATCATATAATGTTTTGGCTCTTCCTAAGTTTATGAATTTGTGGAAAATATTAGTGTTCTAGTCTCTCGAAGGCATCCATGTGGCTCTATTTTTAATGTGGGAACCCTTATCCTTGTCCCAGAAGATCCTATTTTTCTAAAATCGGAAGTTGTTGGTTTTCCATAAAACCTATTAATCAAGCAAACCAACAAAATTATCCTTATATAATACTTACAGACTATGTTCCACTATCTTGAAATGTCCCTCTTGGGTATTGAACCTTTTTGCTACCTGGTTAGAATTTGTTTTTACCAACCTTAATGAGCTTGTCAATTATATGCAAGTTGAATCCTTAGAATACACATCAATGGATTTCCAAGAAGACTTCTCTATCTCCTGGAATTCGCCTTTTTTTAACACTAGGGATTCTACTTATATGGATCCTTCAAATTTTCGTCTTCCATACCTAGTTCTAGGAAAATTGAAAAGTTATCATAGCACCGCAAGGTATCCACCCATCACTTGAAACTTGTTAACTTGTCCTAAAAATCAAGATTTACTAGAAATCTATCCAAAGTAATTAATGAACCTGCCCATCCTAGCTTTGTCGTTTTTCCATGTGCGCTTCAATTTTTGTGGCTTTATGTCTACCCATCTAATTGTCTCATAGTGATCAAGAAAAAAATCGAGCAACCTTTTATGGTGAGTAGTTGAACAATAAACCTCCCCTCTATTAAGTGTAAGGTTAAAGTCTCCACCAATGATTAGATTTTTTGTCTTCACCCACTATGCCAAGAATAACCTCAACCAAAAAACTCATTTATCGTCTTAGAGGCCATAGACATTCAACAAAGTCAAAGTAAACAAAAAACTCTTACACCAAACCTCTATAGAGAGTCCTAAAAACACAACAAAAGAGTTGATTAAAGAAAGGTTCAAAGACGAGTTGGTGATAATTCCTTTTGAAGACCCATTCACATCCAATGTAAGAAAATCCCAACCCACCAATAATTTTGTCAAGTCTACCCATGCCCATATTTTTTTATATAAACAACACATATGAATTATTATAATATAACATCTTCTTGAGAGTAAAGTTTTTGGCCTGGCCCCCTAGGTCTATAGACATAAGCTTCACGGGGTAAACCCGGCAAGAGTTTTATCTACTTTAAGAAGCCCATATATGAGTCATTATTTACCATGAATCACTTCCTTAGTTTCTCATTCCTATGTTTTCTTCAGAGTCAACTTTTTTCCTATCCAAGACCCCCTAGCTCCTTTTGGGTGTCTTGCCATAATCCTCCTAAGACTTGGGATTCTTACAAGGTCATCTAAGGCATAAGGTGGGAATGGCCTCCCCCATGAATCCTAGAAGCATATGACCCTTCGAAATACTCTTCACCAAAAAACAAACCCCCTTAGCACTAAGCCAAAATTCTTAGTCACGTTTACTATTAAGGGGGCCCTGTCATGTAATTTGACACCAAAATCCAAGTGTCTTATATGGTTAGGGTTAACTAGCCCTAGCTTCTCAATGTAAAGCATGTCTACATCACCCTTAACTTTAGTAACTAATGTCCAAAACCAAAATTTGAATTTTAAGAGTAAGATGGAGAGGAATTACTCGATGAAAATGACATTTGTTGCCATACAAGGTCTAGATTGTGTAGTTGTGATGCCAAGAATTTTAATGATCCCAAGGTGTCAAGAGGGTCCCCCACCAGATCGTCTTGAGAGCGAGATTCCATGCCCAAAGGGATTGAGATGTCCGCAACCACCAAATCCTATTGTTGTAACATATGCTCTTCCCCCCTTCTCGACAAAATCCCTACCTAGTCTTTCTTCATTTCCAGGGTTAGATGACTTCTCTAAGAACTCCTTCACCTTTGTATAAGGAGATAACCCTTCATCCTAGTGGACCAAATTTTATTTTTGAAATTGTTATCAAAATTTTGGATTATATGGTCATAGGTATGGCAATGCACACAATAGAATATGAAGTTCACATAGCCAAGTATCTATGTGTAGATCTTATTCCTTATCACCATGTCCAAGGACTTTCATAACCGTTGATTAACATCAATTTTGACCAATATTTTTTCTACTAAACTGATATTACTGGATTTATAACTATCATAAGAGAGAATTAACTTACCCAAAGTATCCCAAATATCCTTCAATGAGAGGTCCAACCAATGTTCGATCAACAAGCTTGACAATTTAATCCATACCCAGGTAAACTTCATAAATTCATCCTTTGCATCAAAACACAAGTACCATTGTTTAAGGGATATATATGCCCTATCCAAAAACCAATATTCCTTTAATAGCTTGTGTGCATCCTTATCAAATATGAAGATAAACCCTACCTAGCCCTCAGTGAGTTGATGAAAAATTGGCCCATAGCCCATAAAAGCCACATGGTTTTCCTAGATCCAATCATTTAATCATCTACTGGAGAGTCTTCAACCTATGAATGTTCCTACTAGCATCTTCTTTACCTATAACCCAAGCTAGCTGACGTTCATGTCATCTCCAGTTACCAAAGAAATGTCACCCTTGCATGATTTTATCACCCATTTCTTCTTTCATTTGTAAGCTTCTCCACCATGTGGAACCTCACCACCCCACAATTTTCCTACCAACACTTGGGACCCAATAATCCCTATGTTTGTCTTGTCTACTCTCAACACTAAAATTCAACCATAACCTACTATCTGTGGGTAAGGAACTCCCTTCGAGGTGACACCATTAATGCTCTTATATAAGCCATTACTGCTCACTAGCAAGGTGCTTAGGACCTTGTGATTGTCATCGTTCCTCCTCAATGTGTTGATGAGAAGAGATGTTGTACATGACCACTAACCTTCAATAAAGTCCACATGACCTTGTGCCAATGAATTGGTTGACTCTCCACCTACCACTAAATATAACAAACCCTAAATAACTATATTTGGCAATCTTTTAAAACCAAGATTTTAGTGCCACCCATGGTAACCAAAATGTCCTCCATTAGCGAGTTCTCCAAATAATCGACAAATTGAAGGTGGTGGTCCATGTAAAAGTTGTATTTCTCATTAGTACCATCTCCATCATGTTTGATTGTATTGTATGGTTGAACGTTCCATTAATTATATAATATTACACCAAAATAATTTCGTTATTATTCCTGTCACAGTAGGATATAACACATTCAAAAAATGCGTTGACCGAACTTCTTTTAATTGGACCAAAACATTAAAGCCCCATCTGTAATGTTAACCTTATAATTAAAAAAATAATTTATTTACTGGATTATTTTAAATCTATTTTTTTAGGCTGTTATTATTTGGCTTCGCTATAGTATTATTAAGTCATGATTGTAGACTTGTACTTCGCCGACTTGAGCTCATACTACTGACTCCAACATGAAACATCATAGAACCACATGATTATTTACCGGGGATTAACTTGTCGCATCACATGATAGGAAAAGACTAAATTACAGTACCATTAATAAACCAAGGAATTAACTTGTGGCATCTCCTTCGCATGTTTTACAACCTCTTCCACTCTCTTCATACCAACTGTACTTCTTTCACCCGAACACGAATTTATTCTGAGTTTGAAGGCTTTTCTGCAATGTAAGTGCTTTGAGTGGCAAATGTCTTGAATCATTTATAATGTCTTTCGTAGTCTTACTCTCAAATTTCAATCTCCTGCCTGCAGTAAGTACAATATCAAGAAAACTCCTGCATGCAGCAAGTACAATATCAAGCAGGGGGAGTTCAGGGTTCGAATCCCTAAATGAATGCAGATATTTTCAAAATGTTCTCTTGTTCCGGGTATTGTTGTGATTCGCAACATGGAATCTAGTAGCAAGAAAGGGCCATTCGTGCTGAATTTATTCGTGATGAGGCACGGAGAAAGGATGGACAATTACGATCCGGAGTGGATTCGCTCAACACAGAGGCCCTAGGATCCTCGATTGGCCGACGCTGGTAAAATAGATGCTCGGGAGACGGGTGAAACTTTGAGAACGCAGGGGTAGAATATAACTAGGGTGATTTGTTCCCCGTTCTTGCGTTGTATTTAGATTGCGACCGAGGTCGTTATAACTCTCTGCGTTGTGCAGGATCAACCCCTTGCCATCTATGCTTCTAAGGTCAAAGCAACGAAGTTTGAATATGGTTTTCTTTTAGGTTTTGCTTTGGAATGGCATATTTATTGAACTTTTGGCAAGCTTAAGTGCATTTAGTTTGAGTCTATTCTTTCAATGTTTATTAAAGATTGTGCAAGCTTTTCAAGCCAACAATACAAATATCTAAATGGTGAATTATTTCCATTGTCAAATAGAGGTTTTCAACTACAAGTAAAAGTAAGAAAGGGCAGGTGCAATGTGCTTAAGTGTCATGTTAAATTCATGTTGAATATTTTGGATTTTTTTTTTTTGTTTTAATTCAAAAATCTTAAATGTTATATATTTTGGTCTATTTAATTATTTTGTATTTTCGAATCTTTATTTAATTATTTTACCATTTTTAAATTTATATTCAATTTCAATTTTTAAAGTAATACAGTTATAAAATTACCGTATAAATTCTCAAATAACATATAAAACTATATCATATAAAAAATAATATCAATTAATATATATTAACTACAGTTACTAACCACATTTCTTAATATATTTATACTAATTTATTATTAATCACATTTTAATTTTGATTCCAAAATCTCACTTTTAATTACACTCGTTATATTTTTCATGTGAAAATTTATATTGTTAAATGGTTGAGATCATAGACGAACTTCAATGATGACAATTTTGGTCAATATACTTGTGGACTAGACTCAAAATCCATTGATATAATTCCCACCAACTTGATAGAATTCCCACCAACTTGTCACAAAATGAAATGTTCTTATTCAAAAATTACAAAAGGTATCAACTTTGTTCATCATGAGCATCTTGATCATTAAATACTTGAAATCACAATCTCTTAAATATACCTAATTGTCATGCAATATTGTGATGTAATGGTAAACAAAATTACTATTATACATTATTTAAATTACATTTTTTAAAATTTCCCCAAATTCTCCTATTGAATGCCATGTTCCACTTTGAAATATATGGAAGTATGATTTAAATTATAATTTAAAGAATTTCATTAAATTATCTTATTGAATGAAACATTCCACTTTGAGAAATATGGAGGAAATTAAAAAAATGTAATGATTGGCTAAATTATTATTTTACACCACTTAGATTACATAAATTTTAATCTAGATTTTAACGATATTTTTTTCAAGTTGGTGAAATAATGGTTAGTTAAATTATTATTTTATATTGTTTAAATGATATTTTTAATAATAATTTATTCATTTTGAAAGGTTATAAGGTAATTAATGCAAATGTAAATTTTTATATATTTTTTTACAATATATTCGACATACAATAATTATGAAACACATTATACCAGTCGTTGATGCATGGTTAGACATCCAATATATTCGTATCGCTTCCTTATGCTCTTGTGGTCTCTTCACATCCCCAACTATTAAATACGCTCCAACTTGGATTTCCAATATTCCTTATTAATGTTCCCCACTTTTATCTTCTCCATTTTATAAAATGAAAAGTTGTAGTGGTAGGAGAGTAAAGTCGGTTAGTCTTCCGCTATTAGAAAATGCCGTGTATGGCGATTCTCCCATGTGAAGAAATCACGAGATGAGATTGAATGCCAAATTCCTGAAATTAAATTAAAGGTATATGTGAAACGGTCTGTAATTCATAAAATAAATATAAGTCTCAAGAAATTTTCTATCTGACGTGAGATCTACGGAAAGACTTGGAAAAGAGGAATCAAATGAAATTCATAAAATAAAAGAAAGTGTGTCATCTTTATTAGATGACATGTACTGAAAGACCAGGAAAAGCGAAATTAACTAGAATTTATAAAAGGAAAGAAAGTGTGAATCCCTAAAGTGGAAGTCTCTACATGTTGTTCTCCCTTAGGAGTCTCATGCTCTTCATCCTCTGTGACTACTGGTGGCAACTCATGAGACTTCCTAGATGCCAAGTTCCCCCTAACTTAACATCTCTACTCAAAACTGTCATCCTCTGTGTTGATATGAAGATCATGTAAGGCTCCATCTTTGTTCTCTTCTCCACAAACACATGGATGTATTCTGGGAAACCAATGATCCTTAAATGTACTATCTATTGCTCCACTCCTATGAATTCCTCCTTAAGAGTATTTTCCCCCAATATCCTCTGAGGACTCATGTTTTACACATATGCTATAGTGTTGCATGCCTTTTCCCCAAAAACATAGATGGATCTTGGTCACGTATCATTTCCTTGGAAAAATCGATTATGGATCAATTATTCCTCTTCACAAGCCCAATCTATTGAGGGTTTCACAAAATTGTCATATCCCTCTTGATCCCTACCTCCTTGCAGAAATCCTTGAAGTCATTGGAGTTGTACTCTTCCACATTATTTGACCTCAATACCTTGGTTTTTCATTCTTGTCTGGTTCTCAGCCTAAGTCTCGAAATCCTAAAATCCAGTAAAGACCCCATCCTTGGTCGTCATGAAGAAGATCCAAGTTTTCTTGGAATATTTATCAATAATATTGAAATAGTATAATGCTCCTTGCATTGATTCCATTGACATTAATCCACACACATCTAAGTGACTTAGATCCAAAATCCCCTCAGACATAATCTCACTAGAAGAAAAATCATCCTTAACATTCTTACTAAGTACACACCCTCTATAAACACCATACTGCTCAACACTAAACATTGGGACACTAGGGACACTCTCTATCAATATTAGCAATGCCCTATGATGCAAAGTGTCCCATTTTCTTCTACCACAACCTGCACAGGTTTTCATTGTCACGTACCAAAGCCTAAACAAGTTTTTCCTTCAACCTATATAAGTTTCCCTCTCTAACCCGAATGGACACTACTATGTTTGGGCTAATATCCTTTGGATGAATGAGCACTTTTCTACTCCTGAACATTACCTCATATCCTTTACCCTCCATCACTAAGATTGAGAGAAAGTTATTATTCAGTCTTGATACAAATAGCACATCATTGGCTTCCAACGTGCCTCCTAATTCGAGCTAGAACGATTCCCTGTCACTTGTTAGACACAATACCATACAATCACATGTAACTATATGGATGAATTTGGTGACTATTTTCTATACCCATGTGCTACATCATCTCCTGTGTGATTGCTTACTTTTGATTGTGTTTTGTACAACATCATATCTCGTGTATGACATTGAAACTACAATTTTTTGCATCTATTGTCACCTATGTTGTTGTACTACATATGGCCACGTATGATTCCTTTTATCGTTGCCTTCTACTATATAACCATCACCTCATTTCTTCCTACCTTTTTAGTATTATTATTTCCTGAAAAGGTTGGTCCTACACTAACCCTACAACTCTTGTATGATTTTTGGCTTCTATGCATATGTGAAGTACTTCATAAATTGCCCCCTTAGAGAGACAATTTTGATACCATGTTAATTTCTTACCCCAGCTTCTGGCTAATTATTTTCTACTAAATTCCTTTCTATAAATTAATTACTTTAGTAGATAAACTTAATAAAAGAATTGTTGCAATTTTAACATGTACATAAAAGGTAACAACATAAGAAAAATAATGACACCAATCTCAAACACATGCACACATAAATATTTTCCCTTTAAATATGTTGTTTCATTAGATTAATCTTTAGCATATTGATGAGCACTAGTATTGCAGCAAGAGTGCTGCAACTCCTGGGGCTACCAACTTTACTTTATCAACCCGGGGTTCGTACAAACTTGGAGGTGATAGTGTTGTATACACAGGTAAAAGTGATGGGTTTTCTCTTTGTTACTGTTGAGCTGGTGATATACCACTAGGGTTTTTCAATCCAGACTTCTATGGATTTAGAAGAAGCTTGATTACTAATGAGGGAAAGAGAAATCTACTCTAAGAGAAAGATTTTTTACTGTAGTAAGGAAAAAGATTGAAATCAAATTCTAAAAACACACCATTTTCTAACTAACTGCTAAGAGGCTATGCTTCAAAGGAATACTAAGTTAACATGTAGGAAATCCTACTGTCCTAAGGATGCAAATTCAAAACATCAATCATTCTACTACTATGCATATAAATGACTAAAACAAATCTGTTTTTCTTTTTTTCCTTTTTTTATGCGAAAGTGTGCAATCTAATCTCTTTTGGTGAGGTGGCAAGTGGCTTAGGGATGCTGGTGAATGTTGTTAGGGTCCAACCATAACCCCCTTTGCTATGGGGTAAAATGCACAGTGTATGGAGAATGAAAACTACCCTCAAAGGCCTTGCCGAGACATTTGAAAGATTGTAAGACTATCTGCAGAAGCTACCAAGTTATACACATGTTCATCTATAAAATATCAATTAACCAAGTATGGAAAGAGTGTTTACCTCAAATCGCCTTCTAGATTTGTTTGGAGATATCAATGCAGCCAAGAAGAACTCCTCCAAAGCTGGCTCCAAGACAATTCCTGCACAAACAAAAGCCAAACAAAATCACAAAATATAATCCAGAAAACTAATATAAGAATGCACAATGAACATATACTTGTATACAACTTAAACTACTCAACTCGACAAGTATCGAAATGAACAACTCAATGAACAATGTTACCAACACTGTGGAGTAGGGAACACAACTGCAGTTCTGTATTTATAATTGAAGAGTGATTACAACCATCCATTGTATCATCCTTCCCTTGCCCCTTCTTCCTCTCTCTCTCTCTCTCTCTCTCTCTCTCTCTCTCTCTCTCTTTCAGCTCACTTCTTCAGGTGTATGACAGTTCACAACAGCTTAATGGGCTATCCTTTCAAATGCTCTGACCCCTTTCACAATGGCCCTCTCATTATTTATGTAGCAATAAAGTTAGGGCTGCCAAGATCCTCCTAGAGTTCATTAGGGAAAAAGCCATGAACCTACCCTGTTTTCAAGCTTTTTCCCATTTGCCTTCATTCTCAGATTGGAATTTCCCCAAATAATTCGATTTTTGGGACTTTCCTTACTTTTCTTGAGCAAATTTAGGGATAAATATCTAGATATTTGTGAGCAGATTCTTTGGCTTGACCCACTGAACATCTCTTAGTTTCACTAATGCTCCCCCTAGTCTAACAACTTGAGTTAGCAGGGTGACTAATGCTCCTCTATGCTTGGTAACAAGCTTTATAAAGAAGGTTAGCAGTGCAAAACTAGTGTTAGTGTGGATCCAAGGCATACAATTGTGGTCTTTGCTTCAGTCATGCTACCTTTCACCTCTAAGTTGATGAGGAGGTCATTTTTTCCTATAACGGATGCCCTCTAAAGTGTGAGATCAGAGGCAGAGACGATGGCCGAAATAATTTAATACAACTGTAATTTTCTGTCAAAATTTTTAGTGAGAGAGAAGCTTCGGGCAGTAAGGGAAAACCTGATACAACAACATACATATATATAAACTGCTAAAATCATGTCATGAGTCGGGAATTCCCATGCTCAGTAGCTATGTCAAAGTAATTTTCTCTTCTGAGATATAACAATGCTGGCTGCCGATAAGCACAGAGCGGATCCGGTGTCATAATAGATCATCCTAAAATAGTTGTCTCCAAAGAACAATATCCACAACTTGGGATAGGAAACAAGGTTGAATGATGCAAGCCTCTACCTAAGGTCTTGATTTCTGCTTCACCGAACAGCATAGATCGGTACATGTGATAAGATGTGTTGACGTCGAATATGCATGAAATCATCTGATTACCAGTCAATAATGGAGATCATTAACATATGCGAGGAAGGCCACCGAAAATGGTGATGGTCTCCAAGATGCACAGTACAAACTAGCGAGTGTGAAAGATTTCTTTGTCGTTGAACACCCGTAGAATCGCTTAACCAGGAGCCAATAATGAAAACCCCTGATCAAACATAAGGTAACCTGCCACTAATATCTGCAAGTACCAAGGCACTAAATGTGTTTATGGGTTATCTTCCTAGATAGAGTGTTGAAGTCGATAGGAAGAAACCTGTCAAAAGGTAGGCAATGACGTGTCCTACATCAGTCGACAGGAAACCGGACAATAGTGATTTTTTTTTTTAGGAATCTTTTGAGCATTTGGGTCTAAATAACAGAGGGCATGATGAAAGGATATGTATGATTGGTTGATAAAGGAAACAAATGGGAACCCTTGAATAATAGAAGGCACAACAATGGTTTTAACCAGACAACACTAGACTCATGAACACTACAGAGTGTTAGGATACAGAGATGCAATTACATTAGGGAATATAAGCTAAAACTCATGGGTTGGTAGGGTTCATATTGAGATGCCATCAAAATGAATGTTTATCTGAGGGAGTGCCATGTTCAAGGGAACGATTGCTGCCAAACCACGCTTTCTAATACAGAATACAGTTGTATTGTCCACTTTCCCCGTCTAATTAATTTAATGAGTCCGAACGGGTAAACTCATCGATATTTTCATGTTTAAAGAGTTTGGAAAGGATCACAAAAAATAACGACTCTTTGCCCTATCTGATTAGTTTAATGAGTCCAGACAGGAAAACTCATCGATTTTTTCATGTTTTAAGAGTCTGAAAAGTATCGTAAAAATAACGACTCTATATCTTGTCTATGTAATTTAAAGAGTCCAAACTAGACAACTCAGTGGTATTTTCATGTTTAGAGAGTCTAAAAATATCATAAAGTGAGACTCCATGATTGTCTCTTTGTCATAGTTGTTAACCGGGTGCGAGAAAAGGTTAATAGTATACTCGGATCAGTTATTTTTCCATCTTTTAATCTATTGAACCCGGATAAAGAGAAACCTTTTTCCAATAGATGTCATCCTCATTTTGTTACGAGTACGAGGCGACGGACTAAACTCGTGTTTCGTCGTGAATTTTTAATGAGTCACGTGACGAAAAACTCAATACCTTCATCAAAATTTTTAATGAGTAAGATGAAGAAAACTCAGGGTATCTTTTTCAGTTTAATGAGCGAGAAAAAGAGGGAAAAGAAAAGCTCATCCCTTCTTCATATTTTTATGAGCTCGAAGGAGGGGAAAAACTTGGGGATTTTTCGATTTAAGAACGAGAAACTGTCCCAAAAAAGAAAGTGCTCTTGCTGCTGCCGTCTATTTTTAACAATACCACTAACAAAAACTCGGGGTTTTTTAGTTTAACGAGTGAGAAAAGTACCTAAAAGAATGCTCAGGTCTTCTTTAGCAAGTTTAACGAGTAGCAAGACATAGCTCAGGTCATATTTAGCAAGTTTAACGATAAGAGATAGCTCAAGTCATCTTTAGCAAGTTTAACGAGCAGCATGACATAGCGCGGGATTTTTTCCGTTTAAATAGCGAGAAAAAAGCGCCTAAAAAGAATGCTCCTTTGGTCTTTTTTAGTTTATGAGCTGGAAAAAGATCAAAAAAGAGTTGCTGAGAGCATCGTTGCATGTATTTAATGAGCGTAATGATGAAAACTCGGAGATGTTTATATTTTGTAAAGAGAAATAAAATATCACAAATGTGCTCTGACTATCGTTGCATAGATTTAAAGAGCTCAATGATAAAAACTTGGAGATGTTTATATTTTTTAAAGAGCAATAAAATATCTCAAAAAATGCTCTATTCTATTCTTCATTGTAGTAGTTTAACGAGCCCAAAGAAGGAGACTCGAGGTTTTTCGGATTAACGAGAAAGAAAAATACCATAAAAGGAATGCTCAATCTTTCTTGATCTCATGCTTGACATTAGAAGGGTCTATGCCATGCATTTCCTCATAAGACCAAGGAAAAACATTGCGAAAGTCCCTAAACGAGTGTAGGAATTTACAGGGTAAGTTCCTCAGACAGAACACCAGAAGGACACCGCTCACAAACAGATCACAGATCAATACACCAGTATTTTGACGTGGTTAAAAACCTCAGAGAGGGAAACAGTCCACGGCCTGCGCCAACGTGGCTACTACAGGCAATTTATTAATAAAAGAATGAAAATTTACATAAGCTTCTCTCATGCACGGTTAACCTACAAATGACCCTCCATGCGCTTTAAATAGAATTCATGGACCACTCGGGTGTCAAGCCACGGATCAAGTGTCGATATACGAGCGAGAGAATGAACATGGATCACTAATATCGTGACCATCGATTGTTAGTTACAAAATGTACAACAGGTTTAAAGAACAATTTACCTATCTATTACCTACTATCTTAGCAGTTAATGACTTAACTATTTCCTATGTGTCAGAATATCCTAACATCCCCCCTTAAGAACAACTTGGGATAGGATTGAAGGATTTACAAAATATGACACAATAGGAGAAGGAAGGAGGCACTAGAGCCTATCCCCCCTTAGTGACAACTTCCTGAACTCCAAGCATATATCGAAGTTTAGTGAACTTCGCCTCTGTGAGAGCCTTTGTGAAGATGTCTGCAACCTGATCATCTGTTGGACAATATTGCACTTCAAGAACATGGTCATGAATGAGCTTTCTGATGAAGTGCATGTGAAGTTCAATGTGTTTGCTGCGCTGATGCTGAACTGGATCTTTGCCAAGCTGAATGGCACTTTGATTATCACACCAAAGTGTAGTCGGACGCTGCTGCTCAAAGCCCAATTCTGATAGGATCTGACGAAGCCACAAGGCTTCCTTACTAGCTTCCATGGCACCACGATACTCT
>APFE030949471.1:0-25719 GCA_000404065.3 Pinus taeda | reverse complement strand
ATCGATTTCGTAGCTGTCGAGTTCTTGTTTCTGTGACTGCTCCAGGTTCCAATATGATTTTTTCTTCCTCTTCAATTTTTGGCAATATTGTTTGAATTGGGATCTTTTGCAACTTTTGAATAAGTGACCATACTTCTTTGTCCTTCTTCCATTCATCCCTTGCTTCGTTTATCCAATCTGGTTGGATAATAGAAATAGCACAAAACAATGCTTCCACATCCTCATCCTTTCTTGATAGTGCATCTGACAAAATTTTGCTTCCATTTTCTATAGATGATGTCAAAGTCATAACCCAACATATTTGTGACACTTTTTTTCTGTTCTTCTAAAGATAATAGTTGTTCTAAAAAGTATTTAAGACTATCGTGATCCATTTTTACCTTGAAGTGTCTTCCCATTCGGTAAGGTTGCCATTTTTTAAGTGCATGTAGTATTGCCAACATTTCCTTCTCATAAATAGTTTGCTTGAGATGTAGAAGTAAAAATACCCAATCCCCTACATCAACACATTTTTCGCTATGATGTTGATCTACCTATTGTTTCATTCGACTTTGCACCAAAGTGGCATTATCCTTTAAAAGTTGGAGAACTTGTTGTTGATGCTTGATGTGATCTTTCACTGCTTGAACCTTTTTCTTCTTGATATGTCCTTCTATCTTTAGAGTTTTAGGAGTGGTAATTTCTTCCAATGCTTTACAAGATATAGTTGGATTCATTTCTTGATGCTTGATGTCATCTTTCATTTCTTGAACATTTTTCTTCTTGATATGTCCTTCTATCTTAAGAGTTTGAGGAGTAGTAATTATTTCCAATGCTTTACAAGATGTGGTCAGATTCATTTCTTCTTTCTATGGGGTTGGTTCCTGGTGTATATACTCCTCTTTTGACGTTTCTTGATCATTTTCTTCCTCCTCTCCACAATCAATGTAAAATAATTCCTTCTCATCACACTTATGACCTTTAATGTATTTTTTATCATAATTGTAACAAAGCCCTTTTTCTCTTATTTCTTCCAATTCTTGTGGTGTTGCTCTAAAGAAGGTGCTACTCTTTGTATCCTCATAATGTGTTATAATTTCCTCCGTGAAAATTGACCACGTAACAAGTGGTTTACAAGAACAAATCCTTTTATACCATAAAAATTGATCTTGTTCTAAATATGAAGATGTAATACATACCTTTTGTAACAGTGATACACCATGTAGATCAAAATATTTGTCCATTTGTAGTATCCAATTTACCATATCCTTGCCATCAAACTTCCTCATCTCGATTTTTCTTGATTTTAGGAGCTCGATCTTGAAACAACTGTAACTTTGTAAAATCTCCAAGTTCTGAAATTTATTTCTATGTTGCTTTGTGAGTTCTCCTTCTAACCCCGCAAGTCTGATCAAAATTTGATTATCCAAGAAAGAGTTATGCCAAATCTCCCACGGTGACCTGATTATAGACTAGTTCACTAGAGAAAACTGGTACGACGTGCTACGTCTCACTGTTTCGACCTTAGTAACTAAAACTGATATACAGAAAACTACAGGAAGTCCTCTTCTTGAAACTTCTTACTAAATTTCAATCCGATGCCCAGAACAAAAGTTATGACGATTTTTCGAAGGTGACCTATTTGGAATGAAATTCAGGGGTCTGCAAAAACAGTAACTTACTCAAATTATATCTCTGAAAATATAGTGAGACAGGATCTGAAATTCGTAGCCAAGGTTCAAAACGATTTCTTCTCAAATGGGTTTTTTTTTTAACTTCTGGAACTTTGTAGCAAAATAGTTATAGTGAAAATTCCACGATCACCTATTTTAGATGAAATTCTGGAGCTTGAAAAACCTTAACTTCCTCATTCATATCTCCAAACATGTAGCAAGAAAAGATCTGAAATTTGGACCTGAGGTTCAGGCAATGTTGTCTCAAATGGGTTTTTTTTAAGCTTCTAAAACGTCGCAGAAAAAAAAGTTATAGCGAAAATTCCACAATGACCAATTTGGAGCAACAAAACCCTATAATCCAAAGCTCTAATAACAAATGTTATGAAACCAGCTCACAAAAAGATAGAAAATATAGATCAACGCCTTATAATTCAGCCTCTTTGAGGGGGAAACCTCCTTTACATTACACCAATGAACAATTCTTGGATGATACAAATGAAAAGACTTCCTTTCTATATATAGGAGTTTAAGGGGTCATAATATAATCAGAGCCGACATAACAATAATAATGTAAGAGCATAATAATGACAATAGTGGGCTTCTATGGGGCACAATAATAGCAATATGGGGACTACATGGGCACAACAATATAATAAGGGGGTTGTACTAAAAACAATAAGGGGTTACACCAGTAGTATAGGGACCTAACAACATGTAAGAGGATACTCCACATGGACTAATGACTTTGACCCAATGATATGCAATAAAATAAAATGCTTCATACGCCTATTACATGGCTTCCAAAATTATAATACATGATTGTACAATGACAACATAAGCCCATATATGGTTGAAATCTAACTCACATGACTCTCTCTCAATGCATACATAACTCTAGGGTGTCCCGCCATGATAAGTATGAGAGTGTACAAGAATAATACATGAAATACATGGTTGTAACAACACTACTAACAACCCATACATAGTTGGACTAACTCTCATGACTCATTATGCAACATATGCCAAACATGGCTCTCAACTCTATACATGAAACATAAAAGAATGAGACTCTCTCATATATGGATATCATAACAGTCCTCTCATCAATGCATGTCTAATACAATATCATAATCCAAATACATAGATAATATGATCAGCCACACGTCCTTTTTATGGCAGCAAGACAATGTCAATATAAATCACATAAGAGACATGTATCAGCCTCTCCAAATCATCAACCATGAATCAATATTTCAACAACAGTAATTAGCAGCACATAAATAACATATATAGGAAACATCATAAACTAGCAACATAGAACATTAATCAGACCAATATATTATCTCTCTACAATAATAACCATCATTCGGAGCATGAATCTCCATAATATAAACTAAACTAGTAGCAATGACAAACATATAATGATGCAATAGTAGTAGCAATATATATCACATCAACAAGCTACAACACTAAATAGCATATCTGAAACTAGTGAAGATATCTCTAGCATCAAATGTGTCTATCAATCAAAATTTGCAAGATCTCCAGCAATAGCACCATCACGAATCATCATCAATAGCATGGGTAAGTGACATCTGCAACATCTGAGCACATATCATGAAATGCATAACCAACTCCTCCAAGGAGCCATAATTCCATCAAAAACCATCGAAATATTGGAATCATATAAAGTGCTCCCCTTGAACATGTGCCATCATGTTATGTCAATCTTCCTTCTCCAGAGATTTTTGTTCATTCTCACATCACAAATCCTAATCACAACATCCTTAGAAAATACAATCATTAGTAGAAAACATGGAATCCATCATCAAGAAATCATAACCTTCATCAAAACCAACTTCTCAACAAGAAGATATATTCACATATACTTCACTAGCTATGGAAACACCATCAATGATTCCACATGCAACACAAGATGCAACATAGCTCCCCCTGAGGCCATGGAAGCCTCATTTTCTTCTTTCCAGTTCTTGTTGCTCCTTCTTCCTCCAGACTTTGAGTGGCTTCTCTCTTGCATGTGGGTGTCCAAATGTCATCTTGTTTGGCCTACTTTGCATATTCTTCATTCTTTGATTAGGTGGCCTTAAGTGCCTTGGAGTCTTATAATCCTTGGCCATATAGGCACTATTATCACATAAATAGCATATGATATGACCAAGAAATGGAGGAAAATATTTGAATATCTTGATCCTCCTTTCAATTCTCATTGCACGCAACCCACATTCAATAGCCTTGTGGCCAAAATCATTGCATGAGTAGCAGTAACCATGAAAATGACCATTATACCTAATTTTGGTTGAACTCCAAGAAGTGGGTTTTCTTTCTTGCTTTTTTTCTTGATAGGACCTTCTATACCATTGCTTTTCTTGATGCATGGATCTACAATTTGTTGCAATATATCCAAGCTTCTGGCAATTTTAGCATCTCACATCACCCAAAGGTGAATATGGTCTTCTTGGTGTTCTATTTGGCATGACCTTTGGCTTATCTTCCTTGTACTCTATAGGCTATTGGTTGTGTTGATGGATCTTCTTCTTGCCACTTTTGCAACTTATATCATTGGTTATACTTGTGGTTTCAATAAAACTAGTTTCTTCCTTTGTGGATGCTGCAATATGATTTGCAAGATGAGGAAATTTGGTTGCTCTTAAATTTAGTGGTTTTCTTCTCCAAATCATTCCTTAGTGAAATCACTTTTGCTTCCAATCTCTCACATTCCTCCTTCTAATCTCTATATTGCTTTCGCATTTCTTCCTCAATCTTATTTTCCTCCTCAAGCTAAATTTTCAATCCATTGATTTCTTTTCTTAGCCCATTTTCTTTCTCATTGAAAATCTGCAAAATTATTTTCTGATCTTTACATGCAGTGGTTATTTTTTCTAGTTCAGTAGCTAATTCATTGATTACAACCATTTTTTGTTCATATTCAGCCCTAATGATATCAATATCCTTCTCATCATCACTATCAAACTCAATAGAATCATTAGAATTATAATTAAAAAAAAAAAAAATCTTTCAAAATATTACCTCGCGTTACAAATATTTTGGCCGAGATTTTGAAATTTGCAGCTTCATTTGCAACAGATTGAATATTTTCCTTCTTCAAACCCTTTCTCATTTTTTAAATCCTCTTCTTATTTCTGGACATGATCCACGATCTACTCTCCAAGCGATCAAGCTTCACTAAAGAGAACTAGCTCTAATAACAATTGTTGGAAACTAGATCACTATTGAGAGGGAGGGGGGAATTAGTAGTGATGGCCTTTATATCAATTTTAAACTTTTTTCATGATTATTAAGTAGCCACATGCATAAACATTATTACCTTATCAAAACATGTAAGTAGTAATAAACTCAAAGCATAAGAACCATGAGAAATATTAACACAAGCATGCACACATAAGAACACAAGTATTTCTGGTGGAAACCCTTACGAGAGAAAACCACCTTGTTATTATTGTGTTGCTCAATTCTTCTATTAATCTACTAAAAAAAATTACATGGATTAGATTGCACACATAATTTGGGAGACTTGGCTTCCTTCGTATTAGTCGGCACCTATCAGATAGGAGAGTTGTTTCTCTCATGGATCTACTGATGGGCCTCTAAATTAGACATAAATTAAGGCCCATGCCTCTAATTTAAAACATAAATTAAGGCCTATGACCATCCTTCAGCACATTAAATCTCTCTTTTTGAATTAGATAAATTATTTTTAACTTTAATATATTCATTAGGAAGGTTTATGAATAATTGAATATTTGTGCCTAGTATTATTTATTTTTTGTGGAATATTATGAGAATATTGGGAAGATTATGAAGAGTTGGAGGAGGAGATAATTTAGGGACTTGTTCCCTACTATTGGAGGATCAATAATACATAATAATTCAACAAGATATTATGGAATTATGGCACAAATTGTGGAACTCCAATGATTGAGAAAATCTAGGAATGTGTTCAACTAATCAAGGGAGCAGATCCACCAATCAAGGGAGCAGATCCACTAATCAAGGAATTTCGGTGGGGAAATATTCCTCCATCCATGGGGAATTATTATTAATCATTTTTTATAAGTACCAAGTCGAATTTTCCTCTAGGTAATGATTGAGAAAATCTAGGAATGTGTTCCCTGCCATTTAATGCAAATTCCTAGTATTAGGGACTAGATCCACTAATCAAGAGATTTTGGTGGGGAAAGCTTCCTCCATTCATGGGGAATGATTCCTAATCATTTTGTATAAGTACCAAGTCAAATTTTCCTCTAGGGAGGATTTTCATTAGTGTTATTGTGGAGAGAGCTTGTATTCTTACAGCTCCATTGTATTTTCTTGCAGGGATGTAATTCTATTGATGAAAATAATGAAGATTGGTGTCATGTTCAGCTTCTAAATCTTGTTCTCCTCCATGGATCTCTGATTTTCCTTGGGTCTGGCCATCCCAAGAACCTTAGAGCCTTTTTGTATCATTTTTTCCTTATTTTCAGTGCTTATTCACATGCATCTCTTGTTTTTATTTCTTTCTAATTATGCATTTAGAATTAATGATTTCTTGTTGTAGGATTGAGTTAAATGGTTGATGTAAGTTCTTTTATAGGATAAAAAACATTATTTAATCCTTGAAAAATATTTGGAAGCTCATAGGAATCATTGAGTTGCTTGGATTAGTCTTCTTATTCCCAAATCTAGATTGTTGGACCTCCCTTTTAGCAAAGAACTGTCAATTTATGCTAGTTTTTAGAGCATGCTAAAAAGTTTCAATAGAATTGATTCCACTTGAATCAGATCATAAAAACATTCTATTTCATAACAAAAATCACCCCATTTCATTTGCACTGGATTTGGTTAGGCATTTTTTATATTTACTAGCTCACTAGTTCTCGAATTTCTAGATTTTCGACTAGTAATGTTTTTTTATTTTTTTTACATGGGTTAACAAAGATATTTTTGAGTGATTCCACTTGTAATAGGGACCTAATACATCCTATTTAATAAAAAATTTGTCCCATCCAATTTGGATTTGATTTTCTTAGTCATTAAACCCTCACCAATTTCATCATTTCACAAGGAAACTTCTCCAAGCTTTTTGAGCAAATCCATCCATCTCCCAACTTTGGTTTTGAGTTCTAAGTGATTCTAGACATTTTTTCACTCCATTCCACCCATCTACCACCTTCCCTAAGCCTTCCATCATCTCCAACACCTCACATATTTCTCTCGGTTGTATCCTGTAGGTTCATTGTAATTCCTACAGGATCATCCTGTAGGTTTCTAGTACATCCTGTAGGTTTTCCTAAAATGGCATGTTTTGAGGCTGAATTGATGGAAAACCTCTAGGAACTCACCAAAATCCTCCCAAGGGTCTTCCACACCATCTAACCATCTCATAACCCTTCCATCCAACCTCCAACATCCTTAATTCACTACCACATCACCAAAAGAAATTAGTTTGCATACTTGATTTTGCATGAAAAGACAAAAACAAATTTATTTCAGTCCCTTTACTTGCACATTAGTGATGTTTGATACTTCTTAATTCCATGCTTAGATAGTAGCATTTGGGTCATGATAATTTAGCATTATTACAAAGCATAGTTTCTTGGCAGTTAATCAGGAAATGATGTGATTTAGCATTGAATTTCTGTCTCTTTACTTGTACTTTCTTTCTTGCAATAGGCTAAGGTTCCATTTTGAACATTTCATTTTCTGTGATTAGTTTAGGATTTGACTTCAATACATGCACTCCATTACATCATGACAGCAAAGGAAGGACACATTGTATGACACCTCTTAAGTTTGTACGAACCCTGAGTTGATAATTAAAGTCAGTAGCCTTGGGAGTTGTAGCATTCTTGTTGCAATACCGAGGCTCATCACTTTTTGGCGCCATTGTTGGGGAGGTGTCAAAGTATGCATTGTTTTATTCCCTAGTTGATTCATTTCTTTTTAATTTTTGCAACAAAAAAAAAAAATTGCATTAGGCATATTTCATTTCAAAAATAAAAAAGTGCATTGCATTAGTGTTTTCATTCAATCATAACAACAATGGCATCAACAAAATCTCCAACACCAACCCACCCCCCCAATTGATCACGTGGTGTAGTAAGAGCCACATCACCATCCACTTTTGCAGGTATAAGAAGAAGATGAAAAAGAATGTAGAAGAAATGTTTGGAGAAGATGACAATGAGAAAGATCCTCTCGGATTTCCCATTCAAGATACTAATGGTAGTGTGCACATGAAGAACATCCCTCCCTCTTTTCTTCCAAAATTTCATGGTCTAAGGTTAGAGGATCCGGAAACCTTTCTCTTTGAATTTGAGATTGTTTGTAGATATTATGGTTACTTATTAAAAACTCAAAAACTAATATTGTTTCTGGAAACTTTTAAGGATAGAGCTCTTAAATGGTTCATGAGTTTAGGGACTAATTCAATAAGATCACGGAATGATATGCAAAAGATATTTATAGAAAAATATAAAGATCGTGATCTTAAAGAAGTAATCTTTAGAATGAATCAAAGAGAAGATGAGAGTCTAGAGGATCTAATAGAGAGGTTCATGTATAATCTTAAGAGGGCAAAACTACATCATTTAGGATCCGACACACTAAAAACCCTCTTACTTAGAACAATTAGGGATGAGTGGATTGATCTCCTTAATCTCATAAGTAGAGGTGATGTATTTCAATTATCATTTGAGGAAATTTGTGAAACATGCAAACACATATCAAGAGGAAAATCAAGAGAAGGTAAATCAACATCAAGATTGGTAATTCAAGCTAAACTTGGAAATTTGTTTGACTTTAAAACAAAAATTCTTAGCAATCTAACCAAACAAGAAGAAATGTTAAGAATACAAAATGAGCAAAAATAAGATGCTTGTGTTGTTCATGCAGAATCACATGATGTTAAATGTTGCTCCTCATTACCAAGGTTGAAATAATTTCACCAAGAGGACAATGAAGCAAGTCAATTGCCAATGCAGCAATGTTATGTAGCTCCAAGAAGACCATGGCAGCCTATTTATCCTGATATGATGCAAGAGCATAATTCACAATTTCAAGCTTATGCACATCCACCTCAAATCAATTGGAACACACGCTTCCCTTGGCAACATTGGCCATCTCAACCCCAAAACCAATCTTGGAAATGAGGTTGGCAAATAACTTGTGGGAGCCATCCACAATATCCTCAGTATTTTCCTCAATATCCTCCATACCAAACTCCATGTTATCCTTACCATTCACCTCCACCACAACCACAACCCCATCCACATCCATCTGAAATATACACTCCCACTCAACTACCTGTACCACCATTTCCAAACCCACACATTGGAGAAGCTCAGACCACTTACAATGCTGAGGTACAACACTTCCAGAAATCTCGTCTTGAGATCAATGGTATTCACCATAGCTCAGGAAGAGTATTTCAAAAGATAGATTACCTTGATATCATTGAAGGACCACATCCATAAGAAGAATATTCAAATGAAAAGACCACAAAATCATGGGTTGCACTTGATGAAGATCAGACATCAAAATCAGAGATCAAGAAATCTCCCTCATGGTTACCATCAAATCCTCCATGTATTCAAGAGATCAATCATCAAAAAGAGGAATACTTGAAGGTAATGGTAGAAGAAGACATACAAGATGATCTAAATCAGCAAGTAGACCATAGGCATCACAATTACAATGAAATATGGTTCCAGACAGTCACTGAGTTGCAGCATCACTCTCTTCATCAACTATGCTTGGTCCTTTCAAAGTCAAATCATTTGGTCTTTGAAATCCAAGTACATGTCAAAGCATACATTTCAAGCCTCCACATCATTGTGTCTATCATCTTGATGTGCACATGGCTCCATTGGAAGTATTCTTATACTTGAAAGTGATTTTGTTTTTCAAGTAGGGTAGGGTTAAAAAATAAATAAATGAATGAAAAATAAGATAAAAAATAAAAATCGAAGGTGAAAACCTCGTTGGAGGCGCCTCAGATTGGCTCATTGATTGAAAACCTCCATGAGGCATTCAATGGGTTGAAAAAAAAAATATATCCTAGATGAAAACCTCCTTTGAGGCACCTAGGCAGACCTACTAGTTGAAAACCTCATTGAGGCGGCTAGTAGGCCTCGAAGAAAAAAATAAAAGAGAAAAAATAAAAGAACCTTTGCTACATGCATGTGTGTACTCTCCAACATCTGCAAGAAACAAGAACAAGTTGGTACCAAAAGGAAAATTGGTCAAGCCTAGTCAAAAGAAGTCAAATTTTGACTTTCTCCTACTTCACTTAAATTCTCCAACAAGGCCAAGGCCAAACCAATTCATCACCCTCATCTATTTTCATCATCATCCATCATTCCCAAGCTTCTACCCGTCATTTTCCTTGTTGTCCTAAAAAACTACAGGATGCTTTGTTTTACTATAAGATACAAAAATACATAGAGTAGAAATTTTTTTTGCCATAACTTGAAAACCATGCATCCATTTTCCAAGTTGTTTTAGCGGGAGATGCATATGGATGATGGTAACATGCTCAAGCAATTTCAGCAAATTCTAGTGCACGGTTTCCAAGAAATTGGTCTCCATCACCTTTAGCCATTTTTGCATTTTATCAATATCCGTGCATCCATTTAAAAATATGTTTCATGGGGAGGTGCATATGGATGATGGTAACATGCCCAAAAAATTTCAAAAAATTGCAATGCACGGTTTCCAAGAAATCGACCTCAATCACCTTCAGCCATTTTTAGTTTTTTCTCGAGATCCATGCATTCATTGACCAAAATGTTTCTATGGGGAGTTGCATAATCATGATGGAAACATCCTCAAAAAATTTCAACTTAGTCCAGTCTATTGTTTGGGAGATATGGACAAAACAAGTCGTTGTCCTGTAAACCTACAAGATACAGAACACCGCCTACAGGATTGGCAGTGAGCAGTTTTAAAGGAGATCCAGAGGTCAAAGAAGCTCCTCTAGAGATTAGTAGCAGCATCAGGATCATCATCATCACCATCCAACACTTGCACATACACATCAACTCAACAGCAGCATGCATGTATCTCCAACAAACATCAGGTAGTTATAGGTATGCAATATTCTTGACCTCTTCTCTTGAGCATATTATAGTTAGAAATTTGTTTTCAATGCATGAGAGATGAGGTTTTATAAGCTAAGGATGGGTCAATAGTCTCAGCCACCTTCAGCTAGTTGATTGTAGCTCACTCCTTCACTCATGCAATGTTGAAAAGTCAAATTATAAAGGGTGATGATTTCAAGGAATGAGGACAGCAGTTAAAAGAATAAATTTTTACAAAGGTCAAGGTCACCATAGCACTCCAAGCCCTCCATCCACTTCATATTCACTATCTATTCATCATTCATCCATCCCATTTCATTCTTGAAAAAAAACAAAGAGAGCATCCTCTCTATTTTCATGAAATTTCCATTTGCAAGTCAGCAAGAAAGATGGTCAAACAGCAAAGGAGGATCACAAAGAGACCCCTGTCACTCACATTTTTATTTACCACTCATTACCATTCATTCCTCCACCATTTCTGCCATTTTTTCCACTCCTTTACTTCAGTTTACAAAGGGACTGTGTTTTCTATAGGATGATCCTGTAGGAATTACAGTGACCCAGAAATCCTACAGGAGGTAGTCCTAAGGCAAATAAATGGTGGAATAAGGTAGCGGAATGTTGATAAGAGTGTGGAAGACCTTTCCAAATTAAAAAAAATAACCAAGAATCATCTTGAATAAGGGGAAGAAGGAAAACTAATGGTCTCAAGAAACAAGGATTTTTCTTTACACAAATATGTTTTTTTGGCTTGTCCTTGCAAAACTTACGGCCAAGATTCTTAATGCACAAGAGAGATGCCACCAAGGCCATGGATGAGGCACAATGAGGTCACTAAGTTTCTCATATGATGAGCAACACTTTCAGTAGGGGGTATGATGGGCCTCTAAATTAGACATAAATTAAGGCCCATTCCTCTAATTTGAAACATAAATTAAGGCCTATGACCATCCTTCAGCACATTAAACCTCTCTTTTTACATTAGATAATTTATTTTTAACTTTAATATATTCATTAGGAAGGTTTATGAATAATTGAATATTTTTGCCTAATATTATTTATTTTTTGTGGAATATTATGAGAATATTGGGCAGATTATGAAGAGTTGAGGAGGAGATAGTTTAGGGACTTGTTCCCTATTATTGGAGGAGGAGATAGTTCAGGGACTTGCTCCCTACTATTGGAATTATGGCACAAATTGTGGAACTCCAACGATTGAGAAAATCTAGGAATGTGTTCCACTAATCAAGGGAGAAGATTCACCAATCAGATACACTAATCAAGAGATTTTGGTGGAGAAAGCTTCATCCATCCATGGGGAATGATTCTTAATCATTTTTTCTAAGTGCCAAGTCGAATTTTCCTCTAGGCAATGATTGAGAAAATCTAGGAATGTGTTCCCTCCCATTTAATGCAAATTGTTAGTATTGGGGACTAGATCCACTAATCAAGGGGTTTTTGTGGGGAATTCTTCCTCCATTCATGAGGAATTATTCCTAATCATTTTGTATAAGCACCAAGTCAATTTCCTCTAGGGAGAATTTTCATTAGTGTTATTGTGGAGAAAGCTTGTATTCTTGCAGCTCCATTGTATTTTCTTGCAGGGATGTAATTCTATTGATGAAAATAATGAAGATTGATGTCATGTTCAACTTCTAATTCTTGTTCTCCTCCATAGGTCTCTGATTTTCCTTGGGCTTGGCCATCCCATGAACCTCGGAGCCCTTTTGTATCATTTTATTTCCTTCTTTTCACTGCTTATTCACATGTATCTCTTCTTTTTATTTCTTTGTATTTTTGCATTTAGAATTAATGATTTCATGTTGTAGGATTGAGTTAAATGGTTGATGTAAGTTCTTTTGCAGGATCAAAAGCATTATTTAATCCTTGGAAAATATTTGGAAGTTCATAGGAATCATTGAGTTCCTTGGATTAGTCTTCTTATTCCCAAATCTAGATTGTTGGACCTCCTTTTTAGCAAAGAATAGTAAATTTCTACTATTTTTTAGAGCATTCTAATGAGCTTCAATCAAATTGATTCCACTTGCATTAGTTCACAAAAAAATTCTAGTTCATAAAAAAAATAAGCCTATTGCATTTTCACTTGATTTGGCTAGGCATTTTTAGATTTACTAGCTAACTAGTTCTCGAATTTCTAGATTTTCGACTAGTAATGTTATTTTTTATTTTTTTTGCATGGGTTAACAGAGGTCTTTTTGAGTGATTCCACTTGGAATAGGGACCTAAGACATCCTAGTTAATAAAAAATTTATCCCATCCAATTTGGATTTGATTTTCTTGGTCATTAAACCCTCACCAATTTCATCATTTCACAAGGAAACTTCTCCAAGATTTTTGAGCAAATCCATCCATCTCCCAACTTTGGTTTTGAGTTCTGAGTGATCCTAGGAATATTATCACTCCATTCCACCCATCTACCGCCTTCCCTAAGCCTTCCATCACCTCCAACACCTCACATTTTTCTCTCGGTTGTATCCTATAGGTTCACTGTAGTTCCTATAGGATCATCCTGTAGGTTTCTAGTACATCCTGTAGGTTTTCCTAAAATGGCCTGTTTTGAGGCCGAATTGATGGAAAACCTCTAGGAAGTCACCAAAATCCTCCCAAGGGTCTCCCACACCATCCAACCATCTCCTAACCCTTCCATCCAACCTCCAACATCCTTAATTCTCCTGCCACATCACTAAAAGAAATTAGTTTGCATACTTGATTTTGCATGAAAAGACAAAAAGACAAAAACAGATTTATTTCAGTCCCTTTACTTGCACATTAGTGATGTTTGATGCTTCTTACTTCCATGCTTATATAGTAGCATTTGGGTCATTATAATTTAGCATTATTACAAAGCATAGTTTCTTGGCAGTTAATTAGGAAATGGTGTGATTTAGCTTTGAATTTTCATCTCTTTCCTTGTGCTTTATTTCTTGCAATAGGTTAAGGTTCCATTTTGAACATTTCATTTTTTTCAATTAGTTTAGTATTTGACTTTTGTACATGCACTCCATTACATCATGACAGCAAAGGAAGGACACATTGTATGCCGCACATATAGTGCCGACACCTCTTAAGTTTGTACGAACCCCGAGTTGCAAATTAAAGGCAGTAGCCTTGGGAGTTGCAACATTCTTGTTGCAATACCGAGGCTCCTCATCTACGGAAATCCATCCACTTGAAGCTCCCATGACCAACGATTCTCGCCCAAACACCATTGGACTATCCAACTCCTATTGGATGGAGAAATCTCTTCCTTCTAGTAAATCTGCCAATTAATTGTCTAATCTGAAGTCTCCACAGTTTCACTTCCTCCATGTGAACCACATTTTGTATATTTTCAAATTGGGTTGTCAATTCGCTCAACATGAGAAACCCAATAGCACCATTGTTCTGCATATAAAATCTGAATCAAAAATATGACCCGGAGGAGGGAATTTCTTCACTTCTTCTCACACCAAAGCACATCTCTCAAACACACCACACGCTGCCAATTTTCTACCACAATCAAGTCACACATTATGAATCTTCTTCTCAACTCTATCTCTTATTTATGCACACAAATATCTAATATAACTTTTCATAATCTATGTGAGCAACTGTTGCAATCTCTACTCACTATCAATGCCTTTGCAATGGCATACTCATACACTCTTAAGACACTAACCAAATAAACTCACAACCTGCCTCTGTTTATCATTTTTGATGATTAACTCAATAAATGTTATAGATTATGGAGCACTCAACAATTATTTTCACACGCTTCCGATTTGGTTAAGATAGGCTTCTTGACCAAATAAAACCACTTATTCCAATATCCTTTTGATATCTGCAGCTTCAATCAGATTCTAGAGACCCCACGACTTGATTTGACCCTTTTTCTAGAAAATTATGATCATAAACTTCGCCATAATACCGAAATTAGTTGAGTTGGTGAGGAATGCGGAGAAATTATTGTGAAAAGCCGTGGTCGCATGCACGACACAAGCTAGATTCAACTAGAACTCCTCAGTCACTCCCATGGGCCTGTTTTCCAGCGACTGGAGATTTTCAATTGCTCCCATGACCCATTATCCATGTGACTGTGGTAGAGGATGGTCAAAATCATATTTCCTCAACTTATAACCTACTCAAATTGTTTTCAAAGCTTGACAAGTCTCCCTCTGGAAGTCACTGACACCTCTACAACACTTCACCAAGTTGTTGCCACCTCACTATCATCATCATAATTCAAACCAAGTTGACTTGGATACCAACCAACAATCATACTAACACTTAGGCCATCAAACTTCTCCACAATAACTCTACCATCAGTATGTAGCTCCAGAACATGTCATACATCCTCCAACACAAGTATAACCATCTCAAGCATTCACTAGCACTTGCAGATTCTCTCCAAGCCCAATGTATAACATCATCAACATGAGAGACCTAACTGAGACATAGAAACCTAATCAGCAAGGCTCCTCAACTTTAAATCCTGTAGCAGCCACCAACACCTACATGTAGAAACATGATCAAGAATATCATCACATATCTAAGCTAGTAGACATTCCAAGGAACATCTACACATCATCCATACACAAGCCACTTGCAGCCACACATCACATGCATAACTAACTCACATACAACCCAAGCAACTAGGTTGACACCAATACCAACCAATAACACATTTGCAACATTGCAACACATATCAATGCCAACATCAAGGTGCTAGCCTTCTTTATGGGATCAAGATATCCAAAATGATAGATGTTAGCCAAACATGTAATGTTCCCAATTTTTGTGTGCAAAATCCAATAAGGAGTTTTGCCAATTTTTGGTGATATTAAATAAAAAGGAGAAAATATTATTTGTAGGAGAAAAGTGGAAATTATTATTTTAATGAAGAATGGCAACAAAGTAATATTTTATTAGTGGAAGGTGGGGACCACCAAGGGAGAGGACTAGCAATTATAAATAGGGCTTGGAGGCCTCCATTTGGTATCTTTGACATTTGCAAACAAACACTCATCTATACACTTTGTTGTTTAGAAAGTTTTCCGACTGTTTAGCCACTAGTCTCTCAAGCGGGAGATTCAACCTCTACTTCAAGGGACCATTCGTGCCCGCCCTAGGGAGGTTGTTCTACATGAGTTTTCAAGAGTTTCGGAAAAGCAACACACATCAATAACCAACGTAGAGAGAGGAGTGCATATTTCTGGGCAGCCAGGAATCATGCAAAGGGAGTTTGAGATTAGAAGGGATCTCATTTCATGTCAGGAGGTCAGATATCTATGGTAGTAGCATTGAGAAAGCATTTTCACTGGAGCTTTTAGCTAGCTGAGCCAGCATACTAGCAATTCGCATTTCTGGGTAGAAGGACAGTGCAGAGGCCACTCAGCAGAATTTTGTGGTGTTTGGGAGCAACTAATCCAGGCCAAGGGTTCATTTGAGAAGTTAGGAGTTGGATAGCAGGGGTGAAACCAGCAATTTGGAGGAGTTTTCAGAGGGATTTGCAGGTCGTTTCCAGTAGGTCAAATTTGGAATCCATAGCTAAGGTGAGGCTCCAAGGGGGTCGAAAAACATAATTCAAAACCAACCAAATTCCCTTCCGGGTTTTTATGGGTTTTGGCCAAGGAGTCCAGGGTTAAAAGAATATAAATTTCTGGGTGGTTTTAGTGCACTTTCTAACCATTCAAAATTCAATAGGGCAGTGGTTTTCTAGGCAACGCAATGCAGATTAGTGCAGTAGCTGGGCAACCTTCAGCTCAGCCATTTTCCTACCTCCGTTTGGTCCTGCTTGTCCACTGATACAAGCCCAGGTGCACCATTCCACTATCTATTGTATTTGGCTTGTAGAAATATAAGAAAATGGCTTAGAAGTTCTCCATTTGCAACTTTGTATGGGTGTTTGCTGAATATTTCGTTTTTGTGATTTGTTGCATATATTATTTTCTTGTTATAACTTCTTTTCCTATTTAGGATCATTATAGTGGTATCAGAGCATGATCTTGGTCAGTTGTGGAGTAGCCAGCAAGATCACGGAAGTTTGGGCATGTATGCATCATGATGGGTGAACTATGGAAAAACCCATGGCTCAAGGGAGAGTGAGTATCATTACGGGAAAAATGACCCTCACCCACTTTGATGGTTCAGCTAGGAGTTCTCTCAGAAAATGGGTACAAGAATTGGACACATATTTCCGGCTAAACCCCATGAGGGAGGCGGATGTTATTAAACATGCCACTTTGCACTTGGATGGAGATGCTATGGAATGCTGGTACCGAGATTTGATCCCTTTGGGTCATGTATGTATCACATCCTACAAAGAGTTCACACAGAGGCTCGTGGATAGATTTGACCGAAAGGACACCAGACCCCCTCAAAGGGAGTGGATAGGATGAGGAAAGCTAAAGGATGAGACCAGGAGGCATTTCTACTGGTGGAGACCGGGCTTTAGATGTTAGAAGCTCGAGGAGGAGGTTGAGCAGGAGGACACGCAAGATGGTGAGGGGCACATCGATATAGCCAGTGTGGCGTAGGACTCACCATTGTTGGAGGCCTCTTTGGTATCTCCAGTTGACACCTCAGTTGAAGGAGTAGAGAATACACTCGGAGGGCCATCTATCGATGAGATGCCAATGATTTATGAGGTACCCAGTGCTATGACCAAATTTTTAGATGATGGCCACCCACAATAGGTTGATGAGGTGCCTGGAGGCGTACTAGAAGAGATGGAGGATCTAGAGTGGTGACTGGGTTTATAGAGGATAGCTGCCCTCCCTATTTTCATTAGTTCTGGGCTAGCCTTCTAGCGTTGAGAAAGAAGGCCACGATAGTGTGAGAGGCCATTCTATAGCAAAACAAGGAGTTGGAGGGCATGAAATCAATTTGTGTTGATTCAATGGCCAAACTGACTCGTGTTGGGGAACGATTAGGTTCCCTAATGGTTTAGTTGGAGTGCACATTGGAGGGATGGGGAAACCCTACTCAAACATTGCAGGCTGGTAGCACTAGTAGGTTACCACTACACATTGGAGAGGGAGAGGCAGAGTCACCTCGACATATTTTATGTGTTGACCAGGATGTTGAGATGGGGCAACATGAGTTGCACAAGGTGCATCCTTGGCATGATGGAGGGTTAGTTCCATGTATGGGAGTTTATGCTCTTGATCCTTCCCTTGGGGTTGGATGGCGATAGATATTAACTTGGTACCTAGTGGAGCTGTCTAGGAGGTTAGATGCATCCATGGCCATAGCTTAGCGAAGGCTATGGATTGCCAGAGGGGTTTGAGGGCCAGACTATTGTTGGGATCCAAGTGGGATTCTCCATCACATCATGGAGTCAGTAGGTCATGGTAGAAGCTACGTGATGGAATCGGTGTTTGGGTGCACACATCTTTTCATATCCCCTTCAAAGTTCATGACAACACTAATAACAGGATGGATTGGCAGAGGAGCAGGCAGATTTCATGAGTTGTCATGGCATATTGATTGTGCATGGAGTCATAGGTTGATGAGCCTACTCTGGTAGGAGGAGGTTGCATCGACAGACCACTGGATAGGGCATTACATGGAGACGGTGTTCTCTCATTGGTATATTGGACACTAGAGCTACTGAGGATAGACACAATAGTGTCATTCCCATTGGCATGTGAGGAATCAAAACGCTCAGGTCTTTCAAGGAAGATGGGGACATGTAGCCCACATCATGGAGGGATTACTAGCAGTGTGGATGGCATATGATATAGGGTGGTATGACAGTAGGTAGTGGTACCCAGGGGTGCACAAGGATATGTCACAGAGTCCAATCTTATGAAGAGGGATGTGACCTGATGCATACAGACTGAATTTTAGAACCTAGCTCCATTGTTGTATACAGGTATGTAGTGATGGGCAGTGGCTTGCAAGCGAGCATGGATATGTCTGGTATCTTGATGTAGCATGTTGGTTTGCATTGAGCGACTCACATCGCATCGAGTACACGTGGAGAGAGCCATATATAGTGACATGGAAGGATATGAGACGGTACAGGATGGTACATCAGTAGCACAGGGTATCTAATGGTGTACAGTGATAGGATGTAGGGTACAATTCCAGGTCGAAGGCTACAAGGATACTCGGTGGGATGTAGGAGCATATGGTGCTGCACAGCGAGGTCTTGGAGGTTTGTCTCCAATGAGACTTATGGATGGAGACAGGCATACCTTTGGGTCTACTTCACCTAGGATGGACGGGAACACAGATGAGAAATACCCAATTGTATCCATGGGGACTCACATGCCTGTACCTCTTATATATCACTTACAGGCACAGATGATTTGGTTGTTGTCCTTTGACACCCTAGGTATGAGCAGGTGGGGACAGGGAGCTCACCTGAGATATTGAGATGACACTCAACGCACTAGGGGAGAGACTTCTAAGTGGCAGCATTGGGTTGGTGCGCGAGTTGCCAACCACAGGTTGGGGGATGATGTGATCATCTATAGGGGTGGTATATCGTTCATCAATGAGACTACACTTGGGGAGTAGGTCACGAGGGAGACATGCATCACTAATTCCACAGGGCATGTTAGGACCATGAATGAGCAAAGGATATTGTTTACGATTGAGGCAACTTTCCAGTATGTGTCTGACCTCCAAACATTGTATTGAAACATTATCGAGAGGGAGAATGGTAGACTCAGTGGTGATGGTTGGCAAGAGCGGGATGGGTCTGCATACATTGATTTGATTGTGAGTATCAGATAACTATCTATTGGTTGCCTTCACGAGGTAGTTATTTGGCACATGTGGCTTCCAAAAATCATCGATACTACGCAGTGGTAGGCACGGGGTAGTTTAGCATGCATCGTATTAGTTCATGATATATGGGGCCTATATATTAGTTTCATGCAGGGATTAGGGAAAAGGAATAGATAGATTCAAGAAGTTGTTAGAGCTATTCCACAGCAGGTCTGGCTATGGGATCTAGGGATTGGGTTGATTGATAGGAAACTCCATTCTATGATGAGTAGGTTCATGGGAGAGAGTGATCTAGTTCACCTTGGGTGTGACACACGGGAGATTGTTGAAACCTCCATTGTATGGTGAGGTAGATTTATCTTGTTGCTGCTCATGATTGAGATTGACAACGGATGGGTAGACATTGACATCATGGAGATTCTTGGGCAAGATAAGCTTGGCCTTCACAGATATCCCACCATCAGGTTTTGGGAGGGGAGGATATAGTCTGAGCATGATGGGAGGTTTGTCATAGTCAGAGTGGCGCAACGTCAGCATGGTGGCACCCTTCTGAGACTAGCATGGGATCCAAGTACAATAGGATTTGGCAGTTCATCTACCCTCAGGGGTGAGCTTCTTTCTATAGGGGAAGATCATTCATATATTCCATTGGAATATGGTGATTCATTATTGGCATGGGGATCGTCACTAAAATGGAAGGGTGTTCAACAACGAGGAGTGGTTCAGTGGCACATTTGGGAACCTGACATTAGCTAGGCCAACGTTTGGAGCAGAAGGATATTGCTTGAGGGAAAGCAATTTTTTGTGGAGAGGATTGTAATGTTCCAAATTTTTGTGTGCAAAATTCACTAAGGAGTTTTGCCAATTTTTGGTGATATTAAATAAAAAGGACAAAATATTATTTTCTGGGATAAAAGTGGAAATTATTATTTTAATGAATAATGGCTGAAAAGTAATATTTTATTAGTGGAAGGTGGGGACCACCAAGGGAGAGGAATAGAAATTATAAATAGATCTTGGAGGCCTCCATTTGGTATCTTTGACATTTGCAAACAAACACTCATTTGTACACTTTGTTGTTTAGCAAGTCTACCGGTTGTTTAGCCACAAGCCTCTCAAGCGAGAGATTCAACCTCTACTTCGGGGGAGCATCTGTGCCCGCCCTACTAAGGTTGTTCTACAAGATTTTTCAAGAGTTTTGGGGGTAGCAACACACATCAGTAACCAAAGTAGAGAGGGAAGTGTGTATTTTTGGCTAGCTAGGAATCACGCAGAGGGAGTTTGAGACCAGCGGGGATATCATTTCTTATCGGGAGATCAAGGAGCTAAGGTAGCAGCATTGGGCAGACATTTTCACTAGAGATTTCAGCTAGCTAAGCCAACATACTAGCAATTCACATTCTGGGTAGAGGGACAATGCAGAGGCCACTCAGCAGAATTTTGTGGTGTTTGGGAGCAGTTGATCCGGGCCAACAGTTCATCTGGGAAGTTAGGAGTTGGATATCAAGGGTGAACCCAACATTTTGGATGATTTTGTAAAGGGATTTGTAGGCTGTTTCCAACAGGTCGAAATTGGCAGCCATAGCTAGGGTGAGACTCCAAGGGGGTCGAAAAACACAATTCAAAATCAGACAAATTCCCTTCTGGGTTTTGTTGGTTTTTGGCCAAGGGGTCTAGGGTTAAAATCATATATATTTCTGGGTGATTTTAGTGCACTTTCCAGCCATTCAAAAATCAGCATGGCAATGGTTTTCTGGGCAACGCAGTGCAAATTGGTGCAGCAGTTGGGTAGCCTTTAGCTCGGCCATTTTCCTACCTGAGTTTGGTCCTGCTTGTCCATTCAGACAAGCCCAGGTGCACCATTCCACTATCTATTGTATTTGGCTTGCAAAAATATAAATAAAATGTTTCAGAAGTTCTCTATTTGCAACTTTTATATGGATGTTTGCTTAATATTTCGTTTTTGTAATTTTTTGCATATATTATTTGCTTGTTATCACTTTTATTTCTATTTAGGATCATTAGAAAACATCAAGTATACCAGTATATCAAATATCAATATTATGTAGCTTCATAGAATCAATAAGTTCATCATGTTTAAAAGGTAAGATACTTGCTCACTACCAAGTACACCATACCATCATAAGTACCATGAATAAAACTTTCATATGCATGATCCATTTGTTAAGGTGGCATTCCCATCATACCGTAGGGGTACCTTTCCATCCTATATTGCAGCTATAACATTGAAATAATAACCATGCATACCTTAAGTGTTCAAATACCTATGCACCTTCACATAGGAAGATATAACACTTTGTCAAATTTTCATCAAGTGCCTCTTTACTTTTCCAACACTAGTTCTTCTCTTCTTGCATTAGTCATGTTCCTCAAGAAGGATCCACTTATCACAACTCATTAGGAGGTTAGAAGCATCCAAATACTCAAATATACATGCAGGAAGTATAAGTAATAATCAAAACAAAAATTAGATCTAAACAAAAGTATAGACATAAATGAGCACCATAACTCAAAAAGTATGTATCTTCAATGAGAGTCGATACATCCCTTTTAAACAAGCCTTCAAGATTCATCATTGTCTATTGTCCATATGATTGTTTCCTTCAATATTTCAACCAAATTTATCAGCAACCAGACCTAATAGAGACTATCCCATCTAGGGCTTCATCAAATTTCTCACAAATACTTGTACATCTTCACATCAGTCATGCTAGGGTTTCTAAATTACATATCTCAAATATTTTCCATAAACCAGGGTTTCTCCCAAACCCTAACCTTATAATATCCATCAAACCATAATAACTAAATTGCCTAAAGTTTCCTTCAAACCCTAGTATTCTTTTAGGTATCCTCTATCTTCTCTTGCATCCATCAAGGGTCTCTTCATACAGGTGATCTTCAATGAATTTTCTTCATCCCAGCTCTAATACCATGTTAATTTTTCTTAGGGATATATTGTTATTTGCTTTGATAATTGCATTTCATCATTTACACATAATTCACCCCATAGCATCATAGCATTATCCAGATTTACAACATTATTCAACAGCATGTGCAATTATATAGAAATAACAACATCATCATCAATGCAACGGAACATAAAGGAACAGTAAAAGAAACACATTCACACATAGAGACACCATGATTGGTCAGAGACTAGGGAAAAACCCACTATGGGGATAACCCTTTCAAATTATTGTTCTTATTAGATTGTCATTGAATGATTTGCCAAATTAGAGTACAATGAGCCATATCTTCATCCATACAACTATCCAGCAACATCAACTAAAAAATATTCATGAAATGAACCCAACAATGTTAATACTCAAAACACTGATATAGGAGCATGTAATCAATTTTCATTGTTTGTGGTCAAGTGTCGAAACCTACAATCAACGAGCGAAATCTAGGGTCAACTAAAAAATCAAACCCTAGGTCCCAGCCACACCCAGAGAGTCACCTGTGTGCAGCTGAACACATGTGTGAGCTTCGAACCCTGCAATTTTGGACCTGAGTGAACCAATCTCCGTGAACCTGCCTCGGACCTGTACAAGCCAAAACCAAGAAAGAGAATAGAAGAATGATCCAAGATGGTGTCCAAACACGGTTGGGGTAACTTGTATTTATAGCCTTCCAAGGGTGTCCAATTTACTTTTGGGCTAACCTGATCAAAAATGCACATGTGGGCTTTAATTCAAAAATACACTTTCCCTTCTCCAAATTGAGTGCATCAATAATCAAAATTAGTCCTCTCAAAAGGTGGAATCTCGTCCCATGGTTGGAAAAAGGAACATAAATCTAGCTCCTACCTAGTAAAATGTTATAATCAAGTCGCACATCGATGACTTCTACTTCAATAGTAATCATTTTACCTTCCAAGTTCACAATTAATGCATTTAAAATGCTATAGGGTTTTAATCATTATATGTAAAATTATTTCAGAGTAGTAGGTGATTGATTAGTAAAAGGAGAGCCCAAGGCTTTCAAACAATAAACTAACATAATGCACCTAGAATCTGCCTCATCTATAACGGTGCGAAAAAACATTTTTGTCGCACATAACAACTTGAATATTAAATGCAAGTTGATGCGGGAGTCTAGGTACATGATTTTCAAGATAAAAAACTATAAGGTTTGAATCATGTGGATCAATTCCACCAATATCAGGTAACAATTATTTCTATTGTCATGGACAACTTTGAAGGACTTTGAGGGTCGACATTGTTGAAGGGGCCTAAGTCAAGTCTTCAACAATCTTATAATTTTCTGTCACTCTAACATGCAAGCTAAAACATGACCTATGAATGACACCTTTAAGAGGGGGTCAAATCACTATTTCAGAAGTTGGTCACTCAATCTATAGAAGATTAAACAGATGTGGGACTGTTGAGCCCCAAAACTACCTCTCTTCCACACATTTTCTTAAACCTTTTCTCTTCTATTTTCCCATATCAGTGCCCCATAAGCTATCAAGAGTTGTTACATGTTGATTTCAGGAGTGTATTTGAGTGATTTTTAAATTATATCATTGTGTGTGCTATTTGATCTAGGTTTTGTTTATCAACTATGGAATGTAGCCACTTTCCACAGCTAACTCGCAATTCCACAGTTGTTTTCATTGTTCTGTAGGTTATAGGTGTCGTTAGGAGGAATGAGACACATGGGCAGCTCAGGAATGATCCACACATGGATGAGGTCCTATTTTCTTAGCCGAATTCATGAAGAAAGGTACCGGTCAAAGGGTGGTCAACATAGAGTCCTATCTCAACTAGGACTCTGTTCCTGCATGTAAAAGAAGCTTGAAGCCGTTCCTGAACTTGTGGATCCATTTTTTCCACCTGCAGGCCATCTCCATAACGCAATCCAACATCCACCTTGCATAGATTTACTACTCATGGCAAACGAGAGGCTAAATCCTCGGATTCTGACCTGTTCACGTGTCCATTACTGAAGAAATTCCTTTGAGAAACAGTTATCCATTTCCTCTATAAATATAAGCATTTGCAACACAGATAGTTAGTTCTTGATACTGTTGTTTTAGCGTTACTTTGTTGTTGTGTAACCGAGAGACATATTCCTCTGTTTCATAATACAAAACTCTATTTTTCACATGGTTGTTTAAGCGTGGTTTGAAATGATAGCGTATTAGTCCAAAGTTGTGTGTCATGCGGAAAGAGTTATTTTTGCGAACAAAACTAACCTCCCTAGGAGTCTAAGACTCTCTAGTGACAAACAAGACAATTAAGAGAAATCCTTCTCTAAACATGCATTATTCTATGAGAAACCAAGTGTTTTTCGATCCTACCTCAAGTCCAACGCTTGTTGTAGCAGTCCAGCCTCGTCGATCCAGATGAGCTCCTCCTTCACTTTGAAACATGCATACACTAACAATCAAACGATTACATAACACCTGAATATTCCATAAAACAAAGCATATTCAACATATAGACCAAGGAGTATATGAAACAATTCATTAACAACAAATCATTGAGAAGAATGGACTTATTTGTATTAAGGAAACAAAAAAGAAACCATTACAACCTGAGCCTTGGTGTTGTGCAAGTTCCTCCCAGGGTCCAGCAAGAGTTTTCCTCTACTTTGACAAGCTCACCCACTTCCAAATGAAACAAGAAAGGATGGTAATCTCTCCTCACAAGCTTCTACAAGGAAGTCCTAATTCCAGCAGCATCTACCCTTTGGAATGTTCAGCTTTCAACCTCCCCTCTTTTGGCCCAATGCCTGTATTTATAGTGTTCTAGAGGAAGTTATTCAGTTCCAACATCAATGGGATACTCCCTCTTTTGGATGGGGTAGCTCCTCTCTTGATGGGATAAGTTCCTCTATCATAGGGATGCATGAACCATCTGGAGGCGCTCAATACACGTCAAACACTCTTCTAGAAGGCTCTTAGAAGTGACCACAAGTAACTTTTTAAAGATGAAACTCGCGCCTTTTGACCTTTACAGGGGTACGCACCCATCCTTTGGCTTACAGAGCGTACCAGTACGCAGGCACAGTGTGTTTGGGATGCGTACACGCAGGCAAGGTAGAGAGAACCTGCGTACCCAGAGATAAACATGTTTTTAAGTGACTTTCTCTCTTTTTGAAGTTTTGACATGAAGAGCAGGGGTATGGGGCTTGACAAGGAGGATAATATGGCTATTGATGGGGCCATATAAACTGCAGATAGTCATGGTGACAAA
>APFE030949468.1:0-14652 GCA_000404065.3 Pinus taeda | reverse complement strand
GATCACTATTAATTTTTCTAAGCCACTGGTCTCCAATGATCTACCTATTGATGAAGTTGAAATCTCATAGCCTATCGAGGCACTTCAATCTGAGATGATGGTTATTTCAAGTCCTTGCTATCCTAAGGTTGCTTTCACTTTCACTCAGGAAATTGCTAAAACACTCAAGGCTCCTCATCACTCATCTATATGCATTGAAGATAAATCTCACGCATAAATTATGCTTCCTCCACTTGAGCTACATGATGCCATTTCTAATGCATTGGAGGAATCTAACATAGAAAGCACACGTACAAGACGTAGGTTGTCTTTGTTTCTTTCATTTTCTGGCATGTCATAGTCAAGGGTATGCATATGCTTAACATCTGCACATAGTGTCATACAACACCATGGTAATTCCATAGATTTCATGTCATGCACTTGCACTCACTTACTTATTTGGACACATTTAAACTCAGAATGTTTTTGTCTTCATTGCTATATCTTTCATGTTTGCTACTTCACAGAACTATGTTGTTCGTGAACCATACCTTCACCAATGAACCATACCTTCACCAACATGGGTTGACCAATGCATCGGTGGCTACATTGGAAGTATCACTTCACATGAGTAGACCCATGCACTATTAGCTCAGAGTAGGAGTTGTTTCTTCTTTTTATTCTTTGCTTGCATGCATGTTTGCTTCTTACTTTGTTCATTTTCTTGCTTAAATGTTTGTTTTCTTACTCACTTTTCTTACGCATTTAGTTCTTGTTTTTCTTTGTTTGTTATTTGTTTGCTTATTTATGTACGTAGGTTAGTTTCACATGAAATAATGTGTGACTCTTGAAGCAATCTAGGGAAAGTACAAGAGGACTTGTGAAATTACCAATACTTGGTTATCTGTCATCTTGCCTTTGTATGAAGAACATGTTGTCTTCAGTCCATGATCCATCAATGGAAAATGCATACTAATCGAAGTGAGCCTTGGTGAAAACAAAACATTTACACACTAACTAGTGTCACCTACTCTAGTCGGTTTTTTTGGTTAAACCTTGTCAGTTCAGTCAAGTAGAGTAAGGTGATGGGGAAAACCTTAACAAGCACGTCAGAGGTATATACAAACTAATTATTTGAAGGAACAACCTCTTCTACTCTCAATAAGTTGGGATCCTTCTTTTTCCTCTGAAATGATTAAGTTCTATGCATAGTTACAGAAATGCAAATGTGAAAAAAAAATGGAAAAAGAAAATGAATAAGGCGAAAGTAGAGAAAGGATTCCTATGTAGAGAGGTGATACAAGTAACTCCACCAGGGTACTAACCAGGCTCACTGGCAGTAGAGTGATGCTTGTGTTCCTGTGTGACTCCACCGGGGTACTATCCAAGCCTGCTGGTAGCAGGGAAATACTAGAGATGAAAATAAAACTTTGATGATTACATGGCTTGTGCAGCAATATACCCCTCATCCCCAATCAAAACAACTGTGTTGGCTTGGATTGGAATGTGTATCAACTGACCAAGATCTTAATAGATGCTACGTCTTACAATCAAGCAAGTGTGGAAACCAAGATGAACAAAGAAATGAACAATACTTCTGGAGGTGTTAGACTCGCTTTTCACGAACAAGGTCCATTTAGAGAGATGGAGTTCTACCAGTGTGTCGCCAAGTGTTGTAGTAGATACAACCACCCTCCAAAATTTTGCCTTATTTTGGAGCCTCCCTACCAATGATCCTTAGTAACATGTCTTGCATTGTCAAGTAAATAAGCTTCATTGGTTTTTCAGTGGCTTTCCAGCCTGTGCACGTTAGTTTGCTTCACTCCCTTCACAGGCTTCCATTCCAGAAATAAGCTAGTTTCTGGCTGAGAAACTCCCTCATAAAATTGTGCAATTCTAGAGGGGAACCAGCCTTCCCTCCAGAAATTGCCCAAATCTGTTGGGAAACCTGTTGGGCTCAGAAATTGAGTAGAATAGTTAGACAAGATTCCTTCAGAAAACCATGCAATCTGGCTTAGCCCTACAACTCAACCCAGAAATTATGTAATTTTGTGCAACAAACACCTGTTGACCCTAGAAATTGTGCAATGCCTCTAAGACAGCCAACCTAGCTCAGCTCAGAAACTACACAAATCTATCTCCTAGTCTTGAAAGTTGTTGCATCTGCCTTTAAGTTGACTGGTTCCACTTGGGACCCAATAAAATTGATTTGCATGCATGGGTTGCTTTTCCAAAAATAGCAAAAGACATCTCTAGATTCTACAGATATATTTTTAGCAGCTGGAGGTTACATCAACTATTGTTTTAGAAACCTTCCTCCAAGTGTCACTTTTTCCTAGATTTGTGGCATGCATGTCATGAGTCTCAAAATTATTTATTTAATGCTTCAGAGCTCATTCTTCACATCGATATTGGAGCTTTGACATCCCACAACACATCGAGGAGTCTTCGACATATCCATCTCTTCTATTTCTGGGTAAGTCCACTTTACTTTTCTTTTGCAACATATCTGTCGCTTTTTGTGCCTTGGCTTGTGTGAGTGTTGTCTTCTTGATTTTGTGAACGCTTGTTCTCATTTGAATGCATGTTATCCTATCCAAGCGCCATTTTAGTTTTAGTTGTCATTTTTCCAATTTCAGCAGAACCAGCAGCTCCAACACCATCTATAGAGACATATCCACCAGCACCAAATACCCTTATTTGGTGGGTACAGATAGAAGTTTGCATCTCATTGCTATCACATTCATGACACTGTTTTGCATGAACAATCACCGATTCTACAAACCGTTTCAAACACATGCATGTTTTCTCATTTTCTAATTATTTCATTTGATGTTTGCATGCATGATCACTCACTCTTTCCTACACTCAGTTTCACCATGCATTTAGATCTTCATATATTTTCAGTCACCCATCAGCGGGTCTAAGAAACATTGGCCTAGACTTTGCCTTGCCTAGAAAACATTGGGCATTTATGAGAGGGAAGGCTCTACCTTCATCCTATAAAATGCACAAATTTGGCCAGAGATTGTCCTCCAGGCTTGATTTGTTCAATTCTAAGAGGTAGTGCTCTAGTGGCCCAGAAAATTGCGTAATGTAGTCTGCGGGCCTGCATGCCTTGCTGATTGAAATTGTGCATTGTACAATCTCAGATCCCAATAGGTCAACCTGGATTGTACATGGCATGATTCTAGTAGTTAACCAGCCTATTGATAGTCCAAACTACCTTTTCCTAGTTCTGGCAGTCAGTCTCCCAGCCTCCCGGTGAAAATTATGCAATCCTTGTCATCAGTCTCCCAAGTATGTTGCATGCCAGTAGTCAAATTTGCTTTGGTTTTAGCTGACAGATTGCTTTCCATGCATGTCACAATGTCTCTAGGTATGGCATGTGTTCAGTTTTCTCTCAACAGTTCAGGTTCAATGACCCCTAAGAGAGAAGGGTCAAAGGACACCGACAGAAGTGCAATTGGAGATGCAGTTGAGAGAGTGTCTATGAATTTGTCAATTTACAAAAAAAACCAAGTTGATCATAGACAAGGACATCAAGGTTAAATTTTAGGATACCAATGATGCATTCTTAGGAACATTTGAGGAATATCTTGAAGACCGTAGGGTCTATGTGAACATTCACAAGTTTGTCTTGTACCAAATTGCATAAAGGTACCCCGCGTTTCCATGTACAGACATGATACATTGGATTGTATCCACACTGATCCCGAGACGATGGTGTTAAGAAATATCAGTGGGATAGAGATTTCTATATTTAGGGCACATGATAATCAACAGATGTACCACTTGCTGAAGCCAGTGACCATAATGGAGACACCATTCAGCATACCCAGCAACAATGACAACTCCAGGGATATCTTCAAGAGCTGGGTGAAGGAGCCATCCATGTTCAGGATGACACCCAACCAAATTTGCAAGAAAAAGATACTTCCAAAGGCATATTATTACTTAGTCATCTTTTCACACTGATTGTACAGCCAAGGGAGCACGGAGACCTTCCCTCAGAGTTGGTTGATCATCTTGGACCAACTGGTTAGTGAAGGCAAACCATGGAGTTGGTCCGACATGTTGGCTAATTGTCTCTAGGTATAGCAGGTGTTCATCTATCTCTCAATAGTTTAGGTTCAATGACCTCCAAGAGAGAAAGGTCAAAGGACACCGATGAAAGTGCAATTAGATATGCAGTTGAGAGAGTGTCTATGAGTTTGTCGATTTATGAAAAACACCAAATTGATTGTAGACAAGGACATCAAGCCTAAATGGTAGGATATCAATGATGTATTCTCAGGAACATTTAATGAAGATCTTGAAGACTGTAGGGTCTATGTGAACATTCACAAGTTCAGCTTGTATTGGATTGCATGAAGGTATCCCATGTTTCCATGTGCAGACATGATACATTAGATTGTATCCACATTGATCCCAAGACGACAGTGTCAAGCAATATGAGTGGGATAGGGATTTCTACCTTTAGGACACGTGAAAATCAACAAATGTACCACTTTCTAAAGCCAATGATCATAATGGAGACACCCTTCAACATACCCAGCAACAATGCCAACTCTAGGGATATCTTCAAAAGCTGGGTGAAGGATTCATCCATGTTCAGGATGACACCCAACGATATTTACAAGATGAAGATACTACAAAAGGAATATTAGTACATAATCATTCTTTCATGCCGATTGTACGACCAAGAGAGCACGAAGACCTTCCCTCAGAGTTAGTTGATCATGTTGGACCAACTGGCCAGTGAAGGCAAAGCATGGAACTAGTCCGACATGTTAGCTCACTAGCTTAAGGAACAAGTAACAAGAGCTCGGCAACTGCCCAAAGGTCAGCAAGCATAAATCTACATGTCTGCATATATCTTGAATGCAATCTGTGCTTGTTAGAAGTTCCCAGGCTTGAAGTGGGAATGGACATCAGCGGAAACCTTTATGAACACTTATTGCAATATATTTAACAAATGCAGCTTTTGTGGGGTCATCACACTGTTGTTAGACCATTTTTTCACCTCAGTGTACAATATGTTGTTTCAGCAAGATCAACTTTGCATGTTGAAGCCAACAATGGAGGCACTGATCAACATGGAGGATTGGAATGCCTCACCTTTTGGCATAGAGAAGCCTCTGCATGTTTTACCAAAGTTTTCCATGGACAAGCTCATCACACAAGAAGTGTCATACCACATCTTGGTAGAATTGTAAGCTAGACTGCATCAGAAGAAGAAGGCACCCTAGACGACTCTTCCATTGTGGATCAGGTTGTATGAGATATGGAAGCTCAAGCACGATGATGCCAAGACAAAATAGTTCAAAAGATTTACTTTCGGCACCAAAAGCTTCAATCCGTATGACCCGCTTTTCTTTGTAAAGGAACACTATGAGAGAGTGCAATTTCCTTGGATCCATGAGGCATGTCATTGGGCTGAGGAAGACCCATGGAGATATTTTCACAGCTTCTCCAGCCCCAATGAACCGATCGACATCATTATGGAAGGGTATGCGAAGTAGCATCTAGGAGAGCACCACCATTAGTAGCAACAGAGGGTAACATACCTGTGCATGACAAAGGAAAGAGAAAGATTATTGACAACACAAAGGTATAACAATGTTGGAAGTTCAGAGTAGACCCACTCATGGAAAAAGAAGCTTTGGAGATAGAGGTGAAGAGGTAACACCATGACAATAAGAATGCATCAAGGCAGAGAGATAAACAAAGGATGGAGGAAACAGTGAAGGAGTTGCAAGAGTTGAAGGAGAAACTTTAATAAGAACAAGAGCTACACATACAAGATAAGGAAGCGTAGTAGGGACAGACAGAGCAGGGGGCACAATGTGCACAGATAGATGAAACTACTCCCATATAGGCTATAGACTCATCTGAGCAGCTGGAACAAAGCAGACAAGGTGAGCAGTCGCAGGAGAAAGACTTCGCTCAAGAAATTGAACGAGTACTTCAACACATGGAGTAGCCAGAGTTAGAAAAATACATTGATCTCATGCCTTACCACCAGAGGTCGACCCACCAACTTCTCTAGATCCAAAAGCAGAGAAATTCTTGAGTGACCAATGAGATATTGAGATCCTTAAAGACAATCTAGAAGAAGATATCCACAACATATCATTCAACAGGTCACAACATATAGTTGCGCAATCACGCAGAGTGTCCACTATGGATGTACACACAGCTCCTATGTAGTTTGAGGAATGAGTGACCATGTCTGATGTGCATAAGCATCCAGCTGCATTGGTCGATGCTACTAGAGCATATGCCTAGGCCACTAGCTCAAGTTTTTTGCTTCTTGATAGCAGAGAATGACTAAATGGCTAAGGATTTACAGACAGCTAAGCAAGGAGGAGAACAGGTTATAGCATCCACCACAGTAGAGTTGAAGAAGTTGATACTAGATGAAGTATCTTCCCTTGAGACAGTCATGCACACACTGTATTGCAGATTTGGTACTGTGCATAAGGCAGTTGTCCATCTCCACAGTTGGTAGCAGTGATGTGCTAGGAAAGCACGTATCTTGTCAAATCTGCAACCACATGCAAAAATGGACACTGATATACAAGGGAGCCCCATTACACTTTCCCACGAAAATGAAACAAATGGTGGTTGAGTTGAAGACATGCATCCAGAGTCAGATCCAGAACTATGAAGAACTACCGCAACTCATCAATAGTTTGTAGGCTTCCCATGAACTGGTGTTCAGAAGCATGGATGATGTTTTGTGTGCACATGTGATCCCATCTATTGGGACACTTAGTGAGGAAAAGATAAATAATCAAGTCTAACTCGAGTTGGACACATATTTTGATGAGTTGATGGGCATAGCCAACAACGAAGACTTCGTGATCAATTCAAACACTATGCGTTAGTATGTCGTTGGTCTGGCTGCATTCAAGAAAATGATGAGAGTGTTATTAGACGAGTTGGATAGAGGAGCCAAATCAGTGTACCCAGATGCAATAGAGGCAAGAGTTCATTTTCAGAAATATGTCACCATAAAGTACACGGACACCATCACAGACTACCAAGCTTGGCATCAGTTCACCACCAACGACCATCATGAGGATGTCGAAGAGTTGGTCTTCCCACGGTTGTCCAAGTCTTCATGATGTCTTTCATGGCTTGATCAAGCCTATTTTTCTCACGTGGGTACATGTACATATTGTATGTAACATCTTGTAAATTGGAAGTTCAAGTGTCGATAGTTGAATGTAACAATCATAGAGTATTTCAAGAGTCACATGGGTAGGTGAATAGTCACAAAGGGGAATGTCAAGGGTCACCCCACCCTTTGCTATTTATATTACCTTGTAACTCATTGTAAAGTATTTTGGTCAACCAGCTTCTAATAGGAGTATCTTAGAGAATGATTGGAGATTATTGTAATGATCCTTGGCTTCTCCACAGTGCAAAGCTAGTACATCTCTTTGGAGGAGCAAGCGACAGTGGCTGTAACATTATGTTATTAAGACTAGTGGTTGGTCATGGTTGTACTAGATGATTGAAACATTCACTTCTTAATATAATGGAGCCAACACATTTCATTCATATGTTGTTATTGTATTTCAGTTAACTTGTTTACTCTAATGATATATGTATCTATTTTCATATGCATGTATGTATAGACTCTTTCTGTATACGTAAGTATGAATCTTACTCAGATGTGTTTTTGGTTTAACCATTACTTTGGATTGTTGGTTCACCTTCCTTCCACCTTGTGATGCATCTTTGCTCATGTATTCCCTTCCAAGTTGTGTGTATACACATATTTCCAAGGTGCACACTCATTCCACCTTCCATGTGTTGGAACCATTCATGCACCTTCCTTGGATTGTTGTGCATGTCACACCCTTGCTACCAATAGGGAAATCTCAGTTGCCTCTGTGCAACCGTGATCGAGGCAATACTGTATGACCCACTGCGTGGATTCCTACACCAAATGGTATGAGGTCCTTTTGTGACATCTTAATAGGGAGATCCCTTGACATGTTGGCAGGTCCAATACTATCAACACAACCAAACTTAGCTACAGTTGGGAATGTGGTTGTAGCATGTGCCCAATTACTATATATGTAAGAAAAAAAGAGGTACATGATTTTATAATTAAAAGAGGCTATGACTTGGATGCCCCTGCAGGAATTTACTCGTATAAATGTATAAAAAATGTGGTAGCATATATGATGCATGCCATGTCTCACAAAATTTCTAGGCTGGGTGTTCTTTCATGGGAAAATATGATTATAGGGTATGCGTATAATGGTCGTCCTAAAAGGGCATCATATCTCTACCAAAAAATGAAATAGGTAGGTGTAAAGTCGAAACAAGTCATTCTCGTTAGAGTTATGTTAGTTTGTACTAATTTAGGAGATCAACATGAAGGCTATTGTATCCATGACTACATAATGTTTCAAAATGATAGTTGGACAAGGACTTTTTGTGCCCTATCTGCATGTAGATAATGAAGGATGCATTCCTCATGGCTTTTGGCCACAACATTTTCTACATCTGCATCATGATGCATCTCAATAATAAGAGAAATTTCTCATGTTGTGGCCTTTACCTCACAAACAATTATCTCTTCCCCAATTTGTTTCTAAATAATCTTTTGAAGAGGACATATGCATGTCAAATGGCAAGGAGTTCTTCATTGGTAGAACATCTCAAATTTTCACTACAACGGGGAGCAAAACTATCAGAAAAGGAGTTGGATTGTCTCTTAACTCCTCTTATTAAGAAGGAGCAGAAGATGGAACAAGAGGATTCATATGGAGATACTCCTAGACTTCTTGCAACGATTGAGGTAGCAAAAGCAGGAAAAGTTCAATGAGGTACAAGGTTATCTCCATTATATCAAGGATCTCTAGAGAATAACATTACTTTATGTACATCGCTAGATATGTCTTCTCAGTCCTAGATTGAATAGGGGAACAAGAAGCTTCAATGTTCTTTCAAAGAGGATTTGACCCAGGTTGAACTGTAGGATAGAAATCAGAAATCCATCTCATAGATTTAGGTCACTAACCAAAGCATTATGTAGGTACAACCTTGGTTGGTTATGTGCCACCAATAAAATGACCAAGATTGTGAACACATGATCAAGAGGGAGTCAAGTAGAGCCTGTGGTATCTCCTGAAGTGCAAGTCTTTCCACTAGTATACAAATCTCCTTTGTTACAACCCTATTTTCCACTCCATTATAGTGAGAGAAACCCAAGTTCAACTTACCTCAGTTGTTTGGCTAAAATGCATCCATTTTCACCTTTTTTTTACTTATGTGAGATTTATCACATGTTAAAAGGGTGAAATTACATAATTGGGCAATTTATCATAATTATTTTTCCAAAATATTATAGTTATGAGATAATATTTATTTCATTATTGAGATAATTGAGAAACAACTCATAATTGTGAAAACGAATTCTAGAGTTTTCGATTCCTAAGGAGATAAACTTGAACCACTTGTGCATGAGTTCACTAGGGGTCCATTATTGTAGATGTTTCCTAACTTACCAAGCCCCTTGGTGCCTATATGCATTCTCCTGGAGGATGGAATGAGCCTTTATAATCTCACCAAGAGGGAAAGAGGGAGAGGATCCAAAATATAACTCGAAAACTCTACTGTCTTAAGAGATGATACCATGCTGCAAGTTGGAGGAGAGGATCTTATTTGTTGAAAGTATACATTGGATGTACTTTCATTTATATGGTTAATAAAAGTCTATGTTCCCTTCCTTACATGAGTTTGTGTTCAATATGTTATATGATCGTATCTATTTATTTTGATCTGACGATATTCCAAGGAAGATCAACTATTGTCCTTGTTTAGTTGTGTTTGTGTGCAGGGATAGAGATGTGGTGCACATGTGTTGGATCACCTGGGTGGAGTGCAAGATCTACATTGAACTCAAATCCCTCCCCTGACATGCAAGGATTCCAGGTGTGATCTCTTATCTTTATAGCATAGATCTAACTTCTTTATGCATGAAACACCATATGGATTGGGGATCATTATTAGATTCTATTAGCCATTATGTTTCATTGTCTAATGACCTCAATTAGGCATGAGATCACAGAGAAATATATCCTTGCAGAACATATATTTTTATTAACCATATAAATGAAAGCAGATCAAATTTATACCTTCAACAAATAAGATCCTCTCCTCCAACTTACAATATGGTATCCTCTTTGTTGATGGTGTTGGACCCACAACCATTTCACAAGATCTCCATGATAAGAAGTCCCAAATAGACCTCACACTGTTTGGTGTAAGAGTCGCAACAGTCGGTCGTACGGTAATGCCTTGACCACGGTTTCATATAGAGGCAAGTAAGATGTCCCTGTTGGTAGCAAGGGTGTGACAACTGCAATAAGTCAAGGAAGGTGCATGAGAGGTTCTAACACACTGAGGGTGAGGTGAGTGTGCTCCTTGGAAACTTGTAATAGTATGTGGCTTGGAATGGAACACACAAGCAAAGATGCATCACAACATGGAAAGAAAGTTAGCAAGCAATCCAAAGTGATGGTTAAACCAACAACAAATTTCAGAAAGATTCATACATACCTATACAGAAAAGTCCATACATGCATGCATAAGCAAGCAAACATATATTATTTAGACTAAACTAGATAGCTAGAACATAATACAACATATGCGTGAAACATGCTGACTTTATTATATTAAGAAGTGTAAGTTATAGTCATATAATACATCCATGTCCAACCTCTAGTTTCGATAGTGGAACATTACAACCACTACCGCCTGCTCCTCCAAAGAGATATACTAGCTCTGCATAGTGGAGAAGCCAAGGCACGTTACAATATTGTCCAAGCTTTCTCTAAGATACTCCTCTTGAAGCTTGGCTAACCAAAAGCCTATACAATGAGTTATAAGGTACTATTTATAGCAAAGGGTGGGGTGACCCTTGACATTCCCCTTTGAGACCGTTAACCTATCATCATGACTCTTCAACTACTATATGACTATTACATCCAACTATCGACACGTGTACTTACACTTGACAAGATGTTACATTACAATGCACATGTACCCATGTGAGACAAAACATCTTGAGCAAACTGTGCAAGACATCACTAACACTCAGACCATTGTGGTCAGACCAACTCTTTGACATCCTTATGATGGTCAATGGTGGGGAACTGATGCCACGCTTGGTGGACTTTGACGTTGTCTGTGCAGCCAGTCATGACATCTTGCTGAAGCAAACTCTTGCCTCTGTTGCATTTGGGTACACACATATGGCTCCTCCATACAACTCGTCTTATATCATGTGCATGGTCATCCTAGGTGCAACCAGACAAGAAACATGTTGATGCATATTGTCTGCACTAATCTCCAAGCATGTACTGGTGACCATGCACATCAACTTTTCAAAATACATGTTTAGCTCCAGTTGGACTTACTTCTTGTCTTCGCCTCAGTGAGTGTGCCAAATGGGTGTGATCACGTGTGTAAGCACAATGACATGCATGTTGTTGAATTCCCTTGGATGAGATCAACAACACTTCTCACCTTGTCTATTCTGTGATAGTTGTTGGGATGGATCCATAACTTGTACGGGTGCAATTTCATCCATCTGTGCATGTTGCGCCCCCTATTGTGCTTGTTCCTACTATAATTCATTCTCTCGTCTATGCAACTCTTGTTCTTTCTTGAGTTGTTGCTTTAGCACATGCAACTCCTTCTTTGCTCTGTTCTCTACCTTCACATGATCTTCATGTCATGCTGCCACCTCATAGCCTCAATCTCCAAAGTTTCTTTCATCATGAGTGGTTCTGCTTTGAACTTGTAGCTTTTCTCTACCTCTATGTTGTCAACAACCTTCCTCTTGCATTCATTGTGTGTAGGTGTGTTGCCTTCTACTACTATTTATAGTTTTGCTTGATGTGATGCCATTTCCATTGATATTGATATCCTTGTCCATGAACAACTTGATGTATTCTTGGATAAGCAAGTTCATAGACACTTGATCGACTACATCCCCAGTTGCACTCTTAACAGTGTCTTTGACTTTTCTCTCCTAGAAATCATTGTACTTATGCTGCTGAGAGAAATACGAACACCATTGATGCATGGAGACATAACAAAAATCATGGCAAGAAATATGTCAGTCAAAAACCAAAACAAACTTGAGGACAGACTTGCAACATACTTGTGTGATTGAACATGAATGTTGCGCAATTTCTGCAAAGAGGTTGGGATACCGATTGCTAAAACTACACAAGGCATAGTCTAGGTTGTCAAGAGGCTGACTGAATACTAGAACTATGCAATGCATAGTCTAGTCTAGCCCAGTGAGGACTGAAATTACGCAATGTGCAATTTTAGTTAGCAGTGACATGCAACCAGCAAAATACATTACACAGTGTTTGGGGCCAACAAGGCACTGCCTCCAAGAATTGTGTAATGCAAGCCTGGATGTCAGTTCGTGGATAGAATTGTGCAATTTTTAGAGGGGAGGTAGATCCTTCACTTCCGGAAATGCGTAGTTCCAGTCGGGAAAGGAACAATTTGGGCCAAGGCAGCCTAGTCTGACTGACGGGAAACTGAAAACATGAGAAGTATGAATGAATGATGAGATGACTGCAAACAAGAGTGAATAATCATTCATGCAAACAATAAGTACAATATTCAAAAATGGGGAAAGAGTGCATGTCTACGAAGTGGGTCTCCACAACAACCATCCGTGCAAAATAGTGTCATGCATGTGACAGTAGTGAGATATGAACAAAAACTAAAATGATGCTTCTAAAAGCTAACATAATTCAAAACTAAAACAACCACTCATTGATATCAAGTAGACAACACTCACACGAACTAAAACAAAAAAAGCGACAAAAAGGCAATGCAAGACATGAAAAGTAGGCTTACCCCAAAACAGTTGAGTTGAATGTGTCGATGACTCCTAGATGCAATGTGGGATGTCGAAGCTATAAGGTTGATGTGAGGAAAGAGCTCTACAACATTTGGTTAATGAGTTTTGATCAAACCGAGGTTGTGACGTGCATGCCACAAATGTACAAAAAGAAACACTTGGGGGGAGATTTTTGAGATGATCCTTGCATGTAACCTCCAACTGCTAAAAATAGATCAGTCAAGCAGGGGTCTATTTTTCTCGGTCCCATAGGGAACCGGTCAACTCAACTACACATGCAAGAGTATGCTCAGCTAGGAGGAAAAAATACGCATTTCTGGGAGGGAGATAGGTTGGTTGCACAAACTATTTGTGCAAATTCTAGGCATAGTAGCTACCTGCTACCCAGGATTGTGCAATTTTTGGGGTGAGTAGTCCTACTGGGAGGAATTATGCAATTTTTCCAGTGAATAGTGACAGGCGTATTTGCCCAAACCTGGAGTCCAGCAGGCTTCCAGACACTGGAGGGAAGGTTGGTTTCCTTCCATAGTTGTGTAATTTCTTGAGGGAGTTGATCAGCTTGCAGCTGGACCAAGTCTGAAGAAACAGGTTGTAAGGGGGATGCAACAAGCTTTGATGGACATGTTGTCATTCTACAAGAAAATGACTGAATTTGTGTAATTAACAAGGCAAGATATGCTAATGTGAAAGGTTCTTAGGGAGGCTTGAAAAAAAAGCTAAGGCAAGATTTTGAAGGGTGGTTGTAGCCACTACAACACTTAGTGACACACTGGTAGAAATCTAGATCTATGAATGGACATTGTTCATGAAAAGAAAGTCTAACACTTCCAGAAGCATTTTTCATTTCTCAATTTGTCTTGGTTTTCAAACTTGCTTGATTGTAAGATGTAGCATCTACCAAGCTCTTGGTTGATTGACACACATTCTAAGCCAGGTCAACTTAGTTTTTTCAACTGGGGCTGAGGGGTATATTGGTGCACAAGCAGTATAGTCATCAGAGTCTTAGTTTCATCTCTAGTGTTGCTCCACTACTAGTAGGCCTAGACAGTACCTCAACGGAATCACGCAAGAACACAAACATTGCTCCATTTCCAGCAAGCCTAGTTAGTACCCCATGGAGTTGCTTGCATCACCACTCTATGCAGGAAGCCTTTCTCTTGTTTCGCTTTATTCGTTTTTCATTTTTTCATTTTTTATTCTTTATTTTTTCATTTTTCATTTTCATAAATGTGCATAGAACTTATTCATTTCATAGGTGGAAGAGGGATACTTACTTATTGAGAGTATAAGAGGTTGTTCATTTAGAGAATTAGTTTATTATATACTTCTAACGTGCATGCTATGGTTTTCCCCCTTACTTTACTCTACTTGACTAAGATGACAAGGGTTAACCAAAAAACAACTGATAAGAGAAGGTGACACTAGTTAACATGAAAGTGTTTCATTTTCACCAAGGTTTACTTCAAACAATACATATTTTCCATCAGCGTTTCATGGACTAAAAGTCACAAGTTCATGATACAAAGGCAGGATGATAGATAACCAAGTAGTTATAGCTACACAAGGCCTCTTGTACTTTTACCCAACTTGTTTCAAGAATCTGTTAAGAATTTACTGCACAACATAAATAATTACCGAGAGGAATAAATATAAAATTAACCAGCAATAACCATAAACACATAAATACACATGTTTATCCGGGAAAACCCCAAATCCGGGGAAAAACCCAATCATAATGAAATTTCATTATCCTT